>JAHBCN010009174.1:0-36088 GCA_019359885.1 Listronotus oregonensis | reverse complement strand
TATAGCTAATTTAAATAAAATAATTTAAGGCAATAATCCAATAATGTTGTGCCCATAATCCATTCGTTTAATAATTTTTAAACAATTTAAATGGTTCAGAAAACTTTAGCGCCTTGACTAAATAAGTTGAAAGTTTGCAAAATAGTTTTTTGTTAATTATTTTTAAGTTGTAAATTTACATGGAGCAAATGTTTTTTGTTTTTAAAATAAAAAGCATGGTTTCTAATTTGAAATCTTATTTAATTTTTAACAATACCCCCCTTCTCTTTATCTTCAAATCAATTTCTGGGGCGGAAGTACCTATGTCGTTGCTAAAAACATTTGGAAATCCGAATATGTACAATTCTTTCTAAAACATAACGATGCAAGGGCGTAAGGGGTTTTAAAAATATCTCTAATATTTAGTTATTATTATTTAGTAAAAGTTTAATTTAAAATTAAAACCGTTAAATTGCTCTTCTAAAAAATGTGTTTTCTCCAAACTCTTTTTTTATTAGGCACAAAGATATAGTATTATGAGTGGCAATATATTAATATATCTTAAAAAAATATTTAAAATATTTTTAACAAAAACCTTGAATTTTGGATTGCAAATAAAAAAAATATTTTAACCGAGCGCAGTGTTTTGCAAAAAAACATAAACCTCATTTTGCAGTATTTCTAAGCACGTTTAAAAATAAACTCTAAAAAGGTCCTCTTTTAGTATTAAAAACTTTCGAATAATGAGATACGCCCTCGCGCTAAACGTAAAAGTAGTATTACCGCAGTGCATCGCACGCCTTGAATTTCTAAAACAGGGCATGCATAAGTGATTTTTATCTGCGGAAAATTGAAATGCAAGCTAGAAGGCTGTCAGGATTTACCTTGCGGGTTATACCTTGGGTGGTTGTAATAACTTGGCTTCAAAGGTAAATAAGCCATTGAGGAATACAAAAGGGTTTTTGTTAAATAATATTTTGGTTAGGTATACTAGTTTAAAGAGTATTTCTCAAATATGTTCTTACTTTAAGAAAAAATATATTAAACAAAATAAAAATTGTTGAAGAATATTTAAATTTATTTTTTATTTTACTGTTCTTGTATACTTGTCTGTCTGCCTTGCTAAAAGTAGATTCGCGCGGCTGCCGCGGGCGGCGTGTTCGTTATCGTTGCCACGGAAAGTTGGCATCTAACTGGTGTCCGCGGCAAGGCAAACCCTGCCGTGGTCAAACCAGTGAGACTGGTCGAATCAGATTTGCCCCTGGATAGTTACCTTTAGCCTAAAAAAAGATGGAAATGAAAATAATATATCATTATTTTTCAGTAAATTTTTTTATCTTTGGACCCCCCCAAAAGGCTAAGGCAATCTAACTCCGGGGGATTTTAAGTGTGGTGGGGTTTTTTTTGAGACTTAAATATTTGAAGAAAAAAAGGGGAAAAAGGGAAAAAACTTCTCGGTAGCAGGTTCCATATTTTGGACAATCTAGGGATAAAGAAACGAAGAAAGCGGGAAATTGGAGGAACTAGGAAAGCTGGAAGAATGCCCATCTACAATAACTAATATACGGCGATTAGAAAGGAAACTAAAATTGCCAAGAGCAATTTTTAAAATGACCGTAAGGAAATTTTTTTAAAAGATTCCCATCCCCCCAAAAACCTGATGGATAGCTTTGGATATGTCAAACGGAACGATCGGGGGTTCCAAAGAAACCGGGGTTTTTTCCAGTTGGGTGAGACAAAGGAAAGAAGATCAGCTTAAATCTTCTATGACGAAATCCCTGTCTGTCATTAAGATCTTGTTTTTTTCCGATACTTAAAAATTTTTGGGGAAATTTAAAATTTTTTTTTTTATTTCTTTGCAAACAAAAAGGGCGAGAAATCTATAGTTAGGGAAAAGGCCCCCCTTTTTTTTGGGGAAAAGGGTTTTAGACGTGAAGTTTTTCCCGCTCTCCAAAAAAAAGCCCCGATTGGGGGGAAAATTTTTCCCGGGAAATTTTTTAAAAAGCGGGGGAACCCTTTTTGGAAAAGGGGAAAAATTAATAGGAGGATAAAGGGTTAAAAATTTGGGGCAAATTTTTGGCAAATAGAACGGTTTTTTTTAGAGGAAAAAAAAATTTTATCTTTAAATATTGGGGATAAAAAAAAAAAGGAATTAGTTTTCAAAAAAAGTTTTTTGGGAAAAAAAATTTAAAAAAAAATGTTTTTGGAAAAAGGGGCAGGGTTTAAAAAGCCTTTAAACGGGTTTTTTTTTTTATTTTTTTTCAAAAAAATTTTGGGTTTTTAATTTAAAAATTAAAAAGCGGGGGTTTCACCTGGGTTTTTGGGGGGATTTTTTTTTTGGATTTTACCCAAAGGGTTTTTCTGGGGGAATGGCTTTTCAATTTTTAGTTTCCTCAGAATTTTATGTTTGATACGGTGGGCCCAAAACCATGATCTAAGCGACCAACAGGAGCAATAACTGATGCTTGGTGAAGTTCGGGGGTGGAAGTAAAAAAGAGATCTAGGTGCTTAATATTATGGATGGGAATCCTAGGAAAGTAGGTAGGTTTCATAATAAAATTGGTGAGCTAGTTACTAAATGCAAAATTTTCGGGTGCTTTTTAATTCATTTAGCCAGTCCTTATCATGATCATTAAAATCCCCCCGGGGCGATTACTTGGCCAATGGGGAAAATTGGGGGAAAAAAAAGTGTCGATCTTTATTAAAAGGAAAAAAAATTTTTTGGGGGGAATTGTCAGTGGGGACCGGGAATATACAGCAGATGAATTTGAGGTTAGAAACCTAGCACAAGCCGGTTTCGGGAAAGTAAGCACAAACGCCACCATGGGGTCGAAAAGATAAAATAAGTTCATTCCTGAAAAAATAAGATTGTTGGTTAAGGTTTTGGGACTAATTTGGGTTTTGGTAAGAAACAGTATAACTATAGAACATATTTACAGTATATGGGGTTTGGAAGATTGAAAATAATGGCGGACAGAGTTTACGTTGGAGTTACGCCCATATAAATTTGAGAATGATATCAAACTTTTTTATGGTGGCTCGTCAAACGCACCCCTTGCCCGGAGATGTAAATGGTGGGGTTTTTTACTTCCGGAATACTTTCCCTTTGGGTGTGCCATCATTATTTTTTTCCAAAGTTTATCATAATGGATAAAAAAAGAAGAGGAAAAAGAAAAAGATGAAGAAGGAAAACGGAAAAAAAAGAAAAAGGAGCAAGGAGAAAAACTGACACACCTGTTTAGAACTCGAAACATCGGGGCCTATTGGGGCCTAAAAGATTACGAGTCCTTTAAAGGGCAAGTGGGGTGGTACCGCCTCAGCTTTTTTACCACCTACCCCTGTTATTCTATTAACTTTTGACATGGTTCAAATAAATAAAAATTCTATACTACTTTAAAAATATGCCCAAAATTGATTGAAATTTTTCTCTGATTTTTATGACAAAGCTAAAAAAATTGTTCCATCTGCCACCATTTTTCAGTAGTCTTTGTTATTCCCTAGATATTTATGTAGGATCCAAAAAACGCTGGTTTTTAAGAAGCCACTTTGTAAAACTATTTTTTTCCTCTTTATCGGACAAAACAATTTCTTTAACAAAATTGATATTTTCTGAAGACCTTTTTCTCTTGGGTCATTTTCCAACGATTTACTTCTATATCGAAATAACTTAGACCAATTTTATTCTCAAATTATAGAAAATGATGGGCAAGAGTCGCGATATACAAGTTTTGAAATTTTTAAAAATTGTAAACCTAATTAATTACTTAAAATTATTACTTTATTTTTCTTTCTATTTTGTGTAGTGGAATTTACCTAGTTATTTTGTGCACATAAAAATATAGACCAAAATTAGGAAAAATTTATGCACATTTAATTTTTTGACACCTGCACACAAAAATTAAAAAGGGCAAAGGGTAAATAGGTTTTTCTGATTACCAGGAAGGCCGCCAGTGAATAACTTATTTCCAGGAATGAATATAAACCTCTTTTTTTTTAAGGTAATGAAAAATTCTGTCAATCTCACAATTTTAAAACAAAAAAATACAAACCCTTAAATTAGATAAAATTTTTCCAAAAGATTCACAGTAGATTTTCTTGACCAATACTAGATCAATGCTGCTGACAAATCTTAAGCTCTTGACTGGATTAGGCAAATGCTCTTATTAACAAACCTTCTTTTCTACAGTCTTTCACCTAAATCTTCTGCTAAGCTTTTGACTTTCCTTTCTAATTACGTAGCTTTCATCAAACTTACACTGGGATTACCAAACGCTCGGTACAACACTATTTACTTTTTAAATCAACGGTCGGTCGTATCTTTCCCACAATAACTTTCATTTATATTTTCGCTGACAATGGTATCATTTACTCTAGTATCAATTTTTTCAGGCCACTCATTAAGCTCTTTCAGAAAATAAGTTTAGGGTTATGTATATTATATCTCTTTTACAGAACCTTTACTATGCAATGGATTAGAAAACAAATAATATTATTTATTTTAAAGCTTTAAAGACAAAATTTTATTTTCTGTCACCAAAACATCCTAACAATTTTTATTACTGATTTATGAGCTGTTTAATATATCAAAAAATTATTAACCTTTTATATAATCCTCTATTTTTAAAGTCAGTAACCATGGTTACTGATTTTGAACCAATAGAATAATTTTTGTTGTTGAAACCATGGTTACGGACTTTTAATCCAATTCAATACATTTTTTTTTAGGTGTATTCTCAGTTGGACATTAACAGGTTATAGATACGTTTGAAACTGTTATCATTTTGTTTGAATTTTAGATTTTTTATTAAAAACAAGTTTGCGTCACAAATATCTTTCTATTTTTTGATTATGAAGATTAAACAAAAATTTTAACTTTCACTTTAACGCAGAAGATTTACTAAGATAATGGAATTTACAAAAATATTACAAATTGCTCATAGGTATATGGGTTTATTATACTTATTTTTATACTAGTTACGCACTGTATAAAGAAGCCGATTTACTTAAAGTTTAAAATAGAAACCAGTTTATTTTTTTAAAAATTGTATGGCCATGGTTTGTCTTATTAAATAGATCTGTAAAAGTAGTAACCTATTATTTTGTACCTAAATATATCCAATATACAAAAAAATCGGCACAAAAAATTAAATTGTATTAAAGCTCTATTTTAACAATGATATTTTATCAAATAAATAAATAAAATCTAAATTCGTTTTATAAATATATTTTTTCGATATTCGCTTATATTTTACTTTAATAAAAGCTTTTAATAAAACATAAATAATGTATTCAAAACGACGAAGTAAACATTTTTAACAAAGTTTTTTAGTTAAGTTAGTCTGTTTCTAGGCGGTAGTGAATTAATATTAAATTTAGCTTTTCTTATAATAACTTACAAAAGTCATATTTATAAAATATTTGAAAGAAGACCGGCCTTGACACGACAGCATAAAACAGCATGGGGGAAAAATAAATCTGTTAAGTTTGGAAGAGGACCAATGTGCTCAACTCGATCTAAAAATGTTTTAATTTAATTTATTTAATCTACAAAATCAACCAATTAAAGATATTTTCTTAAGATTGCATTTACGCTACACCTTAGGGGTCGGGCGAAAGGACGCGGAGACGGTGGGCGGAAACTAACAAACTCCCACTTATATTTTATTTAGGTTCTTCCAAATTCGGTGTATCAATGCGATATTGTTTCCGACTGCAAGCCTACAGGAGATAACGTTTTTCGGTAACTATTTTTTACTTAAATGACATAAATTATACACCATTTTAAAGGTAAGGAAATAATCTATGCCTCTGCTGTAACGGATTTTTTGACATATGAGTCGAGTTAAGAGAAAATAGTATTTAAACATAACCGATTTTGGGGTGACTTTCACTCAGGAAATATTAAAAACTAAATCCAAATTTAACAAACTATTACAGCAGAAGCCTAGATTTAAGTGTTTGCTTTCATATAGTTTTTGAAAATTATCGATAACTTATACCGTTTTTGAGAAAAACATTATGCCCCGAACCCCAAATTGTACTAGCTTTTATTTGCCTTTTTCCTTAACAATCAAAAAGATTTTTTTAATTTACTTAAATAATTTGTATAATAAAGGAATAATTTTGTTTCGTTTAAAGATTGCGAGCTTTTTTATGGTGATAAATAAAATTGACCACCGTCATAAACAAACCTAAAGAAGACGAAAAGTAAAATAAAAACTATGCAATTACAATACCTTTTGACTTCTTATAATGCTTATAGAATATATAAAATAAAAAGGGAAATTAAAAGATATGGATAATATATCTATATGATCTTATTTAGTCCAGTAACTGAAGACCTGAAAGTACCCAAAGCTGTAAATAAATCTGTACGGATGTCATTTGTCGCGCAATTCTTAGGTCTTCGCGAATGCTTTCGAGCGAGAAAAAGTTTATCACGATTCCGACGTGGATACCCGCTGGAAATGGCCTCCCAAAGTCCCAAAAATGAGTTTCCCGCGAATATCTGCCAAAATATGCGAATTAGGGAATTTTCGTTCAGACAAGAAATGAAGATTACCTTTCGAAATCTACAAAAATTGTCCTCACCATTTTTTTCGCAACACCAATATTTTTTGCAAAAACGGTTGTCGAAAAATCCGTTACATTCCACATTGAATAGATGTGGTAGTAGTAGTTTCTTACTAAAAAATGCAGATGGGCAAAACATTTTTTTATCAAATCGCAAGAAAGATGGTAAAGGAAATTTTTTGGGATCATTGAACACTTGCTAAGGTCTCACTATAAAAAAGAAATGTTAATAACAAACCATTTTTTCAAAAAATATCAATAAATTAATGAGATACTCCCAAAATATTGTTAAAAAAACTTTGACAGCTTTTTTTTTAATATTCTAGAAAAATCAGAATGGACCCAAACTCACTTGCAATGATAGGTACAGGTTTTCCCATTCCGATAAACTTTGAATGATTAAGAAATGAACATTATTGCCCAAGTAATGGAACAATTGGTCCGCCTGCTTATAAGTGAATCCATGAAGATAGCGGCATTCTAGCGGTAGAGCGGCAGCTGAAATAAGGGAACTTTTGGGTCCCGTTATCTCGAAAACTATCGATTTTTCCAAAAAAAATTATAGGGACCATTTTTGTAGATTGCAAGGTGATCTTCATTTTTTGTCTTAACAAAAATGCTTCAATTCGCATATTTTGGCAGATATTAGCGGGAAACCCATTTTTCGGGCATTGAGGGGCCATTTTCAGCCCTTTTCCACGTGTTAATGTTAATAAACTTTTTTTCGCACGAAAGCATCCCCGAAGACCTAATAATTTATTTACTGCTTTGTCCCTGCATTTACTGGACTAATTAGGGGGTAGGTATTTACTAATTTAATCAGCTCTATACTGGTAAAGTCTTAAAAAAAAATTGGACTGTACTAGGCCATAAAGGCCACCCAGGTAATATGGTGACAGGCAGATTAGCCAAAAAAAGCTTAAACAAGGGGATGGTAGGACCAGAACCATTCTGCGGGTAAACTAATAGATTCTTGTGCTGCTTAAATAAGCTGAAAATCATAAGTAAACATTGTTGAGTTACATAACTAAATATCAAAGAATATTTATTACAAAAAAAAAAATGAAACATTTAGATTTAATTCTAAATTTATCCCATGGCATGGCGGCTTTTTCCTTCTTAGTTTTTGCAACCCCCAAAAAAAAAGGGTTTTTTTTTTTTTTTTTTTTTTAAAATATATATATTTTATAAAATATATATATATAATTAATTACATAGTTACAGTTTTTTTTAAAAATTTATTGGAAAATCTGTTTTATTTTGTTTTATTAATGTTATCCGAAATACAATTTTAAAACGTTGTCTCAAATATCGCACCTAAAACCGATGCCGTGCGATGGTGGAATCAAAATCAAACCCAATTGGATTTATTACGAGTACGCGTAAGTATATGGAGTTGCCTATTTGGCATTGGGCGCTGAATTTAGCCATAAGCGGCATGCGGTTTGCAGTCCCATGCAAACCTTTATTATCCCAAATTCTTTACATTTATTGAAGTATAATTTGTTATTTTGGTTATTGTAACATATGTAGCTACTTTTTGATTTTTATTACAGTTTTTGTATTCTTTTATTTACATTGTTTTTGTGGTTATTTATTTTTTTTTTAAAGAACCATTAGAATTGCAACCCCTTACTTTTTAACCCACGAGCCGCCACTGATCTATGGTAAACTTTTACTTTACGGACATGACGCCGATTTTTATGAATTCTTGCATACGGGTTTTTTTTTTTGGGGCGCTGATCACGAAATCAGTTTTTTGCCGAAAACTCTAGTTTTTGTGTTATGAGGCCTTCAAGTGGACTAACCTCAAAATGAACATTTTCCCAAAATTCCTTTTTCTTAAAACTGATTACCATTAAAAGGAACACATTGATGGGGCACCTATATATTAAACCAATACACTAAAATTTTTAGAAGTATATTGCCTATTTTTAGTAAAAAACCTTAAATAAATTTGGTTTGATATTTTTACATCTTAATTATGAATTAGGCAATCAGTTATTACTCATTTATAAACTTACAACGTAAAGAAAGTGGATTAATATAAGGTGATTTTTACTAAAAATAGACAACACATTATTGTAAATTTAAGTGTATTTGTTTAATATATATGTGCCCAATCAGTGTATGTTCCCCTTTGATAATAATCAGTTTCAAGAAGGAAGAATTTTGAGGTTAGTCCACTTGGGGATCTTATAATTCAAAAACCAAAGATTACTGAAAAAAACTAATTTAAGATTCGTGATCAGCGGTCCAAAAAATCCCGTATGCAAAACTTTATGAAAATCGGCGTTATGTCGGTAAAATAAAATTTTACCTTATCTTTTTAAATATAGACCAGGGCTGAAACCTTTGAAAATAGGAAAAAATTAAAAAAAAATGTAGGATAAAACCCAAAGGAAATGGAAGAAAATATAACAATAATAAAAGAAATAAATAATTTACGTGCAATATGTGGTCGAGAAGGGGAAGGGCGTGAGTTTTTAAGGGTAAAAAACGGTTTATCTCGATTGCCGGCAAAACTACACGTCCTATGAAAAAAAGTTAAATGGTAGGGTTGTAGGTAATAAAGAGATCTACAACTTTTGTAAAAACCCTTTTTTTATATAACCTCAAAACTGACATATTCAAATAACCAAGTTTTTGGTTTTTATTTTTATCTTAAAAAAAAAATACAAAATTCGGTGAAAACTTACCTTTTTATGTCCGAAACACAATGTAATTTTTTTGATTTAAAATATTTTTTTTCACCTTATTATGACTTAATATCGAAAAAGCACCCTAATTTTCAATTAAAATTAATCGTGCCAAAATATCTTCTTTTTTAAAAAAGTTGGTGGGCCTTTTGTTTTTTGAAATATCGACTTTCTCATGGTATAAAAAATTACGTTACTATGATAATTGTTTTTCAAAAATGCAAACAAAAACGAAAAAACCGAAACCAATTTTTTTTTTAATTATAATGTACAATTTTAAGCTATTTATTAAAATGTACACTTTATTTACTTAAAAACCGTAAGATTTCATGTTACACTGATAAGCAAAAAATTGCAAATCAAAATAAACTACAATAATTGACAAGCAAATGTACATATATAATGATAATGATTAAAACAAAATCGGATTCGAGTTTTTTTTCGTTTATTTTTATTTTCTGAGAACATTTACCATGATAATGTATATTTTTGTACACCATCAGATCAGAAAGTAAATATTTCAAAGAACAAAAAACCCACCCACTTTTATAAAAAAGCAAATATTTTGACACGAGAATTTTCGATTAAAAATTAGAGTTATTGTTCGATATAAAGTGAAAATAAAGTGAAAAAATAAATATTTTAAATTAAAAAAATTAGCGTGCCTTTGGGACGTAAAAAGGTAAGTTTTTACCAAATTAGGGATGTTTATTTTGTTTTTATAAAAGATAAAAATAAAAAACCAAAAAGTTGGTTATTCCAATTTTTTACATAAATTATGAGGTTATGTAAAAAAGGTGTAAACACAAAAGTTGTAGATCTCTTTATTACCTACAACTTTGCTTTTTAACTTTTTTCAATAGGACTTGTAGTTTTTCAAAATCGTGAAAAACCGTTTTTTACCCTTAAAAGCTCACCCCCTTTCACTTCCCGACCTCAGATCGTCCGTAAATTATTTTTTCTTTTATTTTTGTTATATTTTTTTTCTTTTTCAATGAGTTTTATCCTGGTATTTTTTTTTGGTTTCAAAAATTATTAATCCTGGTCTAATATGCATATTTTTGCTGTTACGTAAATTGTTAACCGATTTATTTTTCCAAATCTCTATTTTGGTAATTCTAAGATTAAAATACAACGCCTAAAAACGTCTCTTTCAAATGGTAGAAGTTTTTCTTATCGTATTAACCCCTACTAAATCCTTTATTTGTATGCTGCACGTTTCTCTGAGACGACATATTTATTAGAAGCGCATACTAGTGGATTACAGTGGTGTTTAAGTGCGTAGAATTGTAACTTATGACATTTTTACCCCTGTACTATGCCTCTGTATCAAGTCTAGCTTTTAGTGTATAATATATTGCAAACTTATACGTTCCAGTGAAATCCAGTACTTTTATTTATGTCGTGTAGATAGATATATGGAAAGCCCGGTTATATTCTAGCACATTCTTAAAATAATACCTTTATTATTTTAACGACATGTTACAGCACCAGTAAGCAATATTGTCGTGTTTCCTGAAACATAAAAACAAAAAAATTAAAATTTTTATTTTATTGTTTATTGTTTTTTTTTACATACAGGGTGTTAACTAATTGAGTGCCGATAATACAGGGTGTGAATCCTTGGGTAATTTTAAGGAGAAAAGTTTATATCAACATATGTCCTAAATCTCTTAGTTTTTGAGCTACAGGGTGTTAATATTTGAAGAAAAAAGTGAGTTTTTCATCAAAATTTGTTATCATTCTTAGATATTTTTATGAATTTTGTAACACATTTTTTCATCATTAAGTAGCATTTTTTGACGTAAAACATCTTTTTTAATTTTCACCAGTGACGTCCGTACGGGGTTTAAACTGACAATTTTTTAAGAAAAAAATGGTACGTCACTGATTTTTCCAAGGACTAAAACTTTTTTTTTTCAAATATTCAATATCATGCCTACGCAAACATTACTGGTGAAATTAGAAAATTTAGTTTTTGTACCAAAAAAAAAATGTGCCAACTAAATTTTAACAAAATACCAAAAACAGTGGCAATGAAATAAAGAAAAAAATGTTTTGGTTTTTATTTTTTTACGCGAAAACGGTACGTCGTACGAAAGTAAGTCTAAAAACCAAATTTATTCCGAAATAAATGGGGATTTAAAAAATAGTTTTGGTCTTTGGAAAAATCAGTGACGTACCATTTTTTTCTTCAAAAATTGTCAGTTCAAACCCCACGGACGTCAAAATTTTTAAAAATCTTTTACGTTAATAAATGCTACTTAACGATAAAAAGATGTATATAAAATTTTATAAAAATATCTAAGAGTGATAACAAATTATGAGGAAAAACTCACTTTTTTCTTAAATTATTAACATCCTGTAGCTCAAAAACTAAGATGTTTAGGACATATGTTGATATAAACTTTTTTCCTTAAAATCACCCGAGGATTTATACCCTGCTCATCGGCACTCAAATAATTAACACCCTGTAATATAACTTTACAAACTTTTGAATGCTTCTTTTAAAAACTGTGTGAAGTAAGGTAAATAATTTTAACTTTCAGTTTGGTATTGGTTTAAGATGAAAATGAAATAAAAATGAAAACGTATTGCTTGTGATTTTTGTTTCAACTATCTTTTTATATGTTAAGACCAGAAACCGCAATTAAAAAAAAAAAATATGCGGAAATAAGAAATAATCATCTTGTTTCCTTAACAAAATGGCAGGCAACAATAATGACTCTTCAACAAATATTAGTAGAAACAACATCAGCTTTAGATAACTGTACGTCGTCACGGGTTAATAATACCCGTCTGAGGAGTTCAGAAGAACGAAACAATGTTACTCACCAGTGTCTACAACTAACTTACTCAGCTAAGCGAAAGCCAGCTGAAGCGAAAGTTAGCGTTATCGTAAGGCAATAGCCGACGATAATTCGCAAGGCGATGTTAGGCCAAGCGATGTTACACTGAATAAGACGCTCAATGCTCGATGTTCAAGCCAGGGGTCCAAATCTGAAGAAAAGAGCAATCTCTTAATCCTTCTACCCCAACAGATCCATGTCCAACGGCAACCAGCCTCTTCACGACATGGTGTTTAACACTCGGAATGAAGTAGCGCGGAAGGGATATGACTTTGTTTGGCGATAGAGCGTCTAACCACAACTAACCCCAACGGCCATGGGAGCTGTTGGATTGCAAGTCCCAGCTGTCCATAGCAGCTGTTGTTGCAAGTGCTGACTGACCACTGTAAATATACCTAACTAACGTCAGCTTTAGTTTTGTAATAAATAAATTAATAAAATTAAAATAAAAATATACAGTCCACTGTTTAATTTACCAGCCAAAACAATATGTACAGGAAAAAATGTATATTTAATGTTGGTTATAACTAAATTTTATACCCTTAAGATTCCAAGGGATTTTAGTTATTCTCCTTTTTGTGACATAGCTCAGTGCTGAGTGCCAGTTCTGCCTACTGTATCAAATATAAAACTTAATTCAAATAAAAACGATGGCATTGCTGGCCCACCCTTAAAAATTTGTTTCGAATCTACTTTTGATTTCGTTTTTAGTGGTTAATTTAAGGTATATTTTAAAAAATATTATTTCATATTTTGGAGTCATTTTTTTTAATCGGTTTATTTATTTTTTTTAATAACCTTATTATTCTAAACACTGGTAATAACTTTTAAAAGAAACTCATGTATTATATAAAATATTTTTTAACTTTAAACGGTTTATTTCTTTATTTTAAAAGCTAACTGTACAAAAATTTATGAAATCCTAGTTTAAAGTGACTTGATACTCTGAAAAAATTAATTTTTTTGTTGAAGCAACAAAGTGACATTTCCGCTCTTTATACTTTAATAGCATTTAAAGTCGACATTAAAACACATTTTTGCAATTTAAACTTTTAACCGCATGCATCATCATCTGTTTCCTGTTAGGCATGTTTAATTTTAAGACAGGGGAAATGTAATTAACAAAGATAAATTGGAGACAAGGGTTAGAGCAAACCTTCGTAAATATTATTAGAGGACTCACCTGTGATATACAGAGGTTTATATGCACGCGTCTTAGGAACTCGTATACATTAATAGGTATTTGACAAACAAGGGAAATATTAAAGGCAATTCATGATTAAGGCCAATTAAAGTGTGAGTCTAGCGAGCTGTTGCAGTCAAAAATCATAATTTCTTTTAAACTTTCTTCGAAATGCATTTTGGTTTTAGGCAACTTAATTGATAAATATTTTAATAGTTGTTATTCAAATGACAAGCTTATTAATAAAATTAATGCTTGGTTTAGGTTTTAGCTTTCTTTAATGTAATCGTTCATTAATAAAAAAAATATGCATTAATATTTAAGGGCTATTATTAAATGATTTTCTATACGTGAACAGTTCTCGTAACACGTTGATGGACAGTACTGCTATAACAGTACCCTTAAAAATTTCATCATGAATAAAGTGTTTTTTTTTTCTTTAAGTGTAGATTAGTTTGTGTTAAGAGTCGTCATATTGGCGCATGTGTATGGGAACTTAGACTTAAGGCTCATTTATATTTTGTTAAGTAGCAAGTGCAGGTGAGAAATGTGAGTGTTAGGTGATTAGTAAAATAAACGTGTAAACGGTCAAATACGTTAGTTTTACTAATCACTTAACCTTGCTCATCTACACTTGCTACTTAACAAAAGGTAAATTAGCATTTGATAAATACTAGCATATCGCCTTCGTGGACTACAAAATTTTGGATGTTTTACTTTTTCCGGTTCTGGCGGCATATTGCGCCCCCTCTCATACTCCATTGCATTACCTCATATTACGCTCCCCGAGTTTGGTCTTTCGTCACACTCTCCGTGGCGTAGCGCTCGTCCCGCCACTGAGCTATGTTTTATTTGCGAATTTCTCATATACCCTTTAAATAAAGTTCCACAAACACTACAATTTTCTCTTTTTTTGAGTAATCAGAAACCTAATTACCAACTCCAAAACAATTTCAAAAAAGACGATTTTTTATACAATTTTACGTAATTTTAAAAAAATTGAAACAGATAATTTTTAATCATAATTTGTAGCCCACATATCAATTTTCATACTTCTAAGTCAAAAAATGTCGAAGTCCTCCATTCTACTCATTTAGGAAGGAGCTTCGTAAAAATCCTTTCTTAGCTGAGGTCTTCTTATTTTATGGGTCATGAGAAGCCTAATTACCAACTTCCATATTTACTACTTCAAAAATCAAGACTTTTCTATACATTTTTTATCGTTATTGTAACCCTCTAATAGTGGAAACACCAAAAATGTTAAAACACATCGTTTTTAATTGTTAACAATAATAGATTTAAAAATGACAATTTTTCTATACAAACTTTTATCACCATTTTAACCCCTCCAAAGAATGTAACTACAAAAATGTTAAAACAAATAATTTTTAATCGTATACTCCTAAATAGAGAAAAGACAAACTTTGATATAATCTTAAATCTTTATTAGACATATGACATTTCGTGTCTTCGTTTTAGGTATATTTGTACTCCTAGTTGTATATTTAGTATGAACTTTAACATGTAAGATTCAAACTAAAGTAGATCAGTGTTTTTTTATGTAATTGTTGTTGGTTATGTTATTCTAAAAAATGCAGTAATCAGCTAGTCATATAAAGAATTTAATACATTTATTTTCGGGAATAACAAGTTTTTTAAGTTAATTTTTTTTTGTAAGCCCTAATTTGTTTTTGACTTTATATCTGTGTATAGCACCTTCTTAAGTCTTGATCTATTCTATCATAACAAGTAATCTTAGTGCCATTGTATATGATTCTGCTTTCTTGTTAAACTAATTGTTTTGCCTGAATGTCATTATTACTCATAAAATTCATAGTAACACTAACGTGTTATATAAAAACCACTTAAAGCTAAAGGGCATGTTATGGTGTCAAAAAAAAACTTTAATAACAATATACAAAATTAATAAACTATCTGACGTTTGTTGAATTTCGCAATTTGTATCCACCTTTTATATTATCAATTTATAAGATTTATTTATTTAATTATCTACAACCGTGTGCAAGTACGCACTATTTTTAGTGCGGTAACGTAGTAGTGCGATAAAGTGGTAGTTACAAAACTCGATATTGATTTTTAGTATTTGTCCTTTTTATAATTAAGAAAAATCTTGATAAAAATACTAAATTGGTAAAAATAACATTTTTTATTTAGACTTAAACAAGATAAAACATTATAAATTAAGCCAAAAGTTTAATGATGCAAAAGCTAACACAGCTAAAACTTCATAGTAATATTTGAATTACTAACGTTACCAATGGTAATTACTGGCAACTGCATGAAATTACTTTTAAATTTAGTGATATAGAAAAATAAAATGTATGATATAAAATAGATAATATTCGTTCTCGTAGCGAGCACTAGACTTTTGCGGCTATAAATTTGCCATAGCAGCTTTCACTAACTTGAAAATTTACGATTTTTCTAAGCTTTTGCTGGCTGAATCCATGTTCGGTTTGACTTTACTTTTAAGTTTTTAATGCGACATAAGAAACCTTAAATTTGATATTGCTATTTTGATCTTACAAGGCAAATTCGTTTTAACAAAACAATGTTTAATGATTTTGTATTTGATAAATCGTTGGAGGATATTTTATTGTGAGATTTTAAGATACTGATATTTTTTATTTAAAAATTAAATACTTTTTGAATGAATTTAAAATGCCACGCTTGTCGATAAAATAGGGTATATTTCTAATACGGTATTGGTTTCTAGCGCCCTTAAGTAATTGCAAACTTTACTTTACCGCACTTTTATTATTTTTTTATATAATGTGGTATTAGTCTACAAATGATGACATTTCATGGGTTGTATGTGTTACAATCAGAGCTGTTGGCATTTAAATTAAAATAATTAAAAAATCGTATTTAATTACTTGTCAGTATTGGATTACTTTAATTTAATTACTTTTCGGAAAAATAATTGTATTTAAATTATCAAATAATATGGTAATGTTATCGTAATTGGTAATTGATTTTCACAAATTCCAGAAGAAATTTTATTATTTATAAATGTTTTTAATTACCTAGAAATTAATTCAATTACCTAATAAATAATTAAATTACTACGAAAAATTCAATTACCTTTCTTTATGGAAAAACTGCCTGATAAAGAAGGACTGATGAGTCTAAAAAGGAAGACTTTCGTTAAAAAGGGAGGACATTCACAATTAAACAATATTTTTTTCGCCTAATTTACTTTATTTTAATTATATTTAGCTAAGCTTTCAATTTTTGCAAATATTTAAAAAAAAAACTAACCAGAACATTCAGATATTAAAATCTTCACATGACATGTTTTTGAAGTTGTATTAAACAAGTATCGAAGATTTTACTGACTCTGTCTACACAGTTTATTTCTCTCGTTGCTCCACTGAGTTATTATTCAGCGAAAACACTCCACATTCACGTTATGAGACACATTCAATGTTTTCAGCAATTTTTAAGTGGATTGTCCACTGTTCATGCAATTTCAAATCCTAATATTTGTCTTCAGGATTACCATCTAATATCGATTTAAGAAACAAAATTAGGTTAAAAAACTGATCATGTAGTTTAACATCGTCAATCTCTATACCTCTGGTGCTCAAGAACTGAATGCATGGAACTAAATCGTCATATTTTAGGTTTTCGTTCTCTTTCGTCATCCACTCTCTTTGAAGACGTATATTAAAAGGAGGACATACGATAGGTAAGGAGGACGGAAGTACAAAATATAAAAAAGAAGGACATGTCCTTCTTTTGGATACCATCTGGCAACCCTAGCCAGAAAGAACATTTTGAAACACGGGGGCCGCTTTGCATCCGGACGAACGCTGCCTCCGCGCCTATTTAGTATTTTCATTTGATGCTTACCGCCACCGTTTTTATACTTTTTTTGTGAAAGAATCTGTTGATATTTGAGGTAGGATTAAAAACAAAATATTTTAGAGTCATTAAATGTTGAACTTGCCAAGAAAGCAGTTTGAATAGTGTCAATTGCTTTTAGTTTTAAGAATAGAATAGAATTACTTTTAACAAAGATTCTTGGATTGGTAATCGTAATTTACTAATACTAAGAAGAGTAATTGGTAATTATAATTAAATTACTTTTTAAAAGTAATTGCCACAGCTCTGGTAACAATATTCATATTTCTGACGCAAAAATAATTTTTTAAAATTTATCATATGTTCGGTATCAATATTCCAATAAAAAGGAAAGAGGGCTAATGAGACCTAATATAGTTTTAATAGTCGCTATAAAAAAGCCCCAACGGCGTTAATGGATATATCATATTTACCAACTGTTATTTTTCACGTTTCTTATTGAAGGGATTTATTAAATTCATAAAAAGCCCTTCTCTAATTTAAGGGGCGGCTTGTAAAAGATACAATTTTATACGGTCTTTTTTCCATTCAAAAATTCACACTTAATTATAAACGTAGGACCTCCACAAGGGAGTCATTGTTGGCCTGACCTTTTATTATGAAGATATGACAGGTAGAAAAAATGTTGCGCCCTCTGGGTGGGACCAACCCTTAAATTTTTTAGCAGATGTTTGCCTCATACGTCGGATAAGTCGTTAAAAAGAATAACACGGGTGTTTCACGGGGTATTTCGGGACCTTTAGCAAGAAAATTTAAAAAGCCGGCGGTAAATTCGAGTTGTCATGGATCATTATGAAAAATTGTATTGGGTTTCGTTATTTATGTTTCGGATATTTGGTTTGCTTTATGCAAAATCTTTTATTAAAAAATTTATATTATATTGGTTTAGAGGTAAAAGTAAAATTGTGTCCCCAACTAAGAAATATTGAAACTTTCAGGTTAATAAAAGTAAAGGTTCTGGCTAGTTAAATACTGATCATTTTGGTCAGAATATGTCGTCACCCCGGAGAAAAAGTGATGTAACGTAAAAATCTTCTTTTTTTAAATGATGACCAACCAAAAAATCTAAGATTTTTGAGGTGTAAATAAGTAAGCAGTAAATAAATACTTATGATATTTTTTTGCATTGCATATTTAATTAATTTTAATTTTAAGCTAAAAAAGAGTTTGGTGTTACTTTTTGGCTTATGTCACTTAATTTGGAAATAAATACCACAAATAGGGTTACTTTTTAAGTTATGTGGTTTTCCTTCGTACATGATAGTCAGTAGGTTAACTGAAACCTTTACCAAAACAGTCACAACAACAAAAAATTACTTTTCTTAAAACAATATTTCCATAAATACCTTCAAATTTTGTCTTGCGTAATCAAATTTTGTCTTAAGCAAAAATGTGATCCTTTTCGTCTGGCGGCGGCAATAGATGTGCGGTGGGGATAAAATAGAATATTAGCTTTTCTGCCATATTGCATCTGTAGGTCACTTTTTAATTGTCAGGCGACAAATCGCCGGCGATCCGGGTTCGATTCCCCGCCGGGGAGACATATTTAGGTAGTAGTTATTTAAAATAACGTCCGTGGTGGTACTACCGCGTTGTCTAAAAGGTGCTGTGAAATGCAATATTTGCATGTTTCAGTGCTTGGACAGCGTTGACGGAGGTGGGGAAAAAGATTGATTAAACATCGGAAAACCCGGCACTCACGGTACTCTGGTACTTAGGAGCATATATGTATATGTATATGTCAAGTATAATATATATGTATATGAAAAATCCTTGTTGGGCTGTCACAAAGATAAAAAAAAACTCCTGCGCTAAATGTCTTAAAAAGTAGAAATCTACCCAAAAAATTACAGTAGGATTAATTTAAACAGGGGAAGGGCAGGGCGGAGCGAAAATATTAACTTTCCTATTTTAATTGTAAGTTCTAATAGTAAAAAAAAATGAATTACTGTTGTTTAATTAATAATTAAAATCTGGCTAGTTGCTTTTCAAAATATCCCTCCTTTCCTTCCTTGATGGTATAACCTATTTTATTTTAAGTACTAATAGTAAAAAATGTGCATAGCTGCTGTTTAATAATAAGCTCGTATTTTTTTTTAAATAATTATTTAGATTTTACTCTCTACGCTTACTTAAAGATAGAGCTTAATTAATAATCAAAACTAGCAAAAATCGCGTAAGCGACATGACTTATGGTTTTGGAAATGAATTGAGTTGCAAAAGAGTACTAGCCATGGGAGCAAATTACTGCACCGAGTGTATTAGTCATTGAACAGTTTTCTTTCCTTTATTTTCCTTAAGCAAGATTTCATATTGTTGCTTTATAAAAAAAGTGTAATCGGTTTAAAAATTATTTATTTTTTATAAGTATCTGACATAGCACTAAGAACGTTATAGAAATATTCTTGGTGCTGCAATATTTAATGGGTTAAAATCTATAATAATACCAATATAATTATATATCTTATAAAAGCCTTTTTAACCCTTAACTGGTCTGGTGTCGTCTATCAGACTACTGCAATTAAACAATTGTCTCCAATTTCTAAGTGGAACCTTCCACAATGTTGCTTCACCCAATCCTTTTTCTATTGGTCGACAATAAACTGCCATATTTAAGTATAGACCGAGGAAATTAAAGTTCTGTGGTAGTCTGTCAGACGATATCGTACTGTTAATCTAACACTTTTTCTAGAAAAGGTTGGGAAATATGGCAGGAAAATTAAAGAGGCGGCAGCAGAGAAGTCTTGCTAAATGGAACATGGATGGAACTATCAGCTGTTGTAATATGGACGATGTCTCGAAGAACTATTATATTAAATCAGAGCTTGATACAAAATCGGATTTGTCTGAATTTAAGGACACTGAGGACTTTTGTTTATCTACTATAGAAAAGATCTATTTAAATTTGTACACTTTTTTTACTTCAATTATATGCAGTTTTTGTACACATACGTTAATAGAAAAGTTGTACAAAATTAAATTTTCTATCGAATATCATACAAAATTGTCAAATATATAATTAAAAAACAAAGCAAAACACCCAAGAAAAAATGCTATTTTTTAATATTTTTTTAAATTTTGACCAATAGCTTTTTTCCACGTGAATTTAGGAATGGGTATTACTTTTTTCAGAAAACGAAGCTAATATCAGGTTTTTTAAAACGGTTTTTGGTAAAAGTCTTTAGAATTTGTAATAATCGAAATATGATTTTTAAAAGTTGGCTACAGTCATGTTTTTTTTTGTAATTTTTAATGTTTTTCTTCAGTTAACTTTATTTTCTGTGGATTTTTTGATATATCTAGATAATATGGCAGAAATAAGAAAGCCCATTATACGACGTTTAAAACGGTGCCACTGAAAAATTAATAGTATCCGAGATATAACATTTCAATTTTGAGGCAATGTGGATTGGACAAAACGATACAATCTTTTGGCACGCGACGAGTCCAGATTTGACCCTGATGGTCTTTTTTCTGAGGCACTATAAAAGATATGATTTACAAAAATAAACCATCATCAACAGTTTTGGAAGTGCAACAATGAGTTTACGCGACAATAAACTACCAACATGAAACAAATTACGTCTCAAATGCCGTAAACCATATGTAAGTAATATGCATAAGGAAGCGTTTGTAATTGTTGATAATTTTTTGTTGTTATTTACGTAAACTTTTAGACGTAGAAATAGGCCACATTGCGCAAAGCTTAATATTCTGTTTTTAATAGGACATTTTAACAACACCCTAAAATCGTTGTGAACATGTTAATAAGGAGCCAATACACAGTTCCATATCTTAATATGTATTTTAAATTTTAAAACTAATTTTTGAATCTGCCAATTAAGTCAAAACAGCAAGTCAGAGACCTATACTATGTCATATCATTATAGTTGCATTTAATGTGGCTATTAAAAAACAATAATACACAGTGTCTTATAAAAAAGAATCAAAAAGTAACAGTTTGCAAACCCTGGCAATACTGCGTGGTTGTTTTATAAAATTTTAAACTGGATTACTGAATGATCAGAAGCACTATTGTATAAACAAATATGTATAAAAAATATATATAATATAGGGGTTACATAATTGCATTCATTCTGATGATAATCTCTAATACGCTCAAAACGGTGCATCATAGACCCATTTCCATACATAATGTTGAATTTGTCTTTTTAAGAGCAAAGCAAAAGTATAATAAAATACAGGGTGTATCATTATAAAAAAAATATCTTTGTGTCGCCAACCTGTATACAAAAACGCACAAAACCCGTGTTACAAGGTTAAAGATGCTTTTACTGCTAACAAGTTTTATATAAAACTTTTATGGTCTGCCTTATAGTTTCGGAGGAAAGGTACGGGACCCTAATAAACTAGCCACCCTGTAGAAAAAATGCGTAGAATTTAGGTTAAAAATAATGAAACGAAAAAGTGGACAAATTCTTAAAAATAAACCCCTTAAAATGGTAGGATTTTGTGGTTTTTTCATATTTTAGGATCAGTTGAAACTATGATACAATAAAACGCCTCTAACGTTGTAAATCCTTTTACCCCACTTTTTTTTAATAGTCAATAGCCTAATAAGTAACATTAACAAAACATGTGAAAATGAAAAAAATCGCTATAGGATGTGTACGTCAGAAATTCAATCATAATCTAAAACTTAAAAATACAATGGTGTTGTAAAAGAGGCACAGATCCCGTAAGAAAAAATTGCCTCTTAAAACACTGACTTTGGCATTTGCTGGAATTAGACATTATATTTAATATTTATTTTATATGTTCTTTTTTATTTGGATTTTAAAAACCCTTTACTAAAATATAACGAGTTCTAGACATTGAATTTGTTTTTTAGGATTTGCTAAAAAAATAGTGCCTAGTATAGTCTGTCTCAAAGTATATCGTTATGGCTTTTGACGGACCATACCCCAATAAACTATTAACGATTTTATTACCTATTGTTCTTGGGTAAACCCATTTGTTCATAACGTCAGGGGTGGGCTAGGTATTTCTTGAAAATTAACCATACGGCATGAAAACATTTCGGCTAATATTTTAGTGGCAGTGTTGAATAATCGTTTTTACTGTGCGTTTAAAAAAAGTTGTTTTACCAGAATATAACTATGTCGCGTCGAAATCATTTGTCATTAGATGCAAAACAGATTGTGAAAAATGTGTATGGAAATTTAATCAGTAGAGGTTTAATTAAACAAGAAGCTTTAAAAGAAACCTCTCTACTTACAAAAACTCCAATATCATTAATAAGGTATATTATTATTAGTGAAGAATTGAACAAAAGAAAAAAACGTAGTGATTTTCAATATCACCGTATAGGCAATAGTGATCAGGACCTAATAAGAAGGAAAATGTATTGTCTTTATGAAAGCAAAGTTATTCCTACCTTTGATAAACTAAAAAAGAAACTAGACGAAGAGAAAACCAATATAAATATTAGCCGTGCCACCCTCCATAGAGTTGTTTGTAAAATGGGATTTAAATACCGCAAAACAGACAAAAGACAATTAGTAATGGAATCGCACAGATTACGCACTTGAAGATTTAATTACCTTCAAGAAAGTAAAAGATATAGGTTAGAAAACAGATCCATAATTTACTTTGATGAAACATGGTTCGATACACACGACACAGTATCCAAAGGATAAGTTGATTCCAGTCAAAACTGTCAGACGAAGCACCTTCAAATACAGGAAAACGCATTACCATTATACACGCTGGTTCAGAAGACGGATTTGTCCCAAATTGCTGGCTGTTGTCTGCAAAGAATATTAAGGATTCTAGCATGGATTATCATGAGGATACAAGTGCAGAACTTTTTGAAAACTGGTTTTAAAATTATCTTTTAAAAAATATTTCAAACAACAGTGTTATTGTCATGGATAACGCAAGCTACCACAGCCGTCTGCTACACAAAGCACCAGCTTCATCAAGTTCAAAAACTGAAATCCAGGAATATTTGTTAGAAAATGATATTCATTTTAAATTTAATTACAAAAAAACGCATCCTTTGGAAGTCCTAAATTCATATACAATTAAAAAACAATATGTATGTGATAATTTGGCTGAACAGGCTGGGCATACTGCATTACGGCTTCCTCCGTATCACTGTATGTTTAACCCAATAGAGCATTTCTGGAACCAACTAAAATCAAAGATCAGAGTAGAAAATGTAACACCTACTTTAAGTCCCAGCGTTATAAATTTGATAAAAAATGTAATTGCTAACATACCAGTTGAGAGCTGGAAAAATTCACTACAGCACATTATAAAAATTGAGGACTCTTACATTTCTATCCAAAACAACATGAATCCTATTGTAATTAATTTTAATGATGACTTTGATAGTGAAACAGAATTAGATTTTGATATTTAGATTAAACATGTAATTATGTATAGATAATGCAGTTATAAATTTATTAAAACTTTGCATAATATATTTAATTTCTTCATGTAATTTTAAGATTATACTTACCTAAATAAACAATAAATTATAAATCTTTATATTATTAAAGTCCGTCTCTAATGTTCTGTCCTTTAATACCTACCGATCCGCAGTTTTATTGCTGTTCGCAAGTATAATCCATAAATAAAGGCAAGAGCTAACACGGTATACTTTGAGACAGACTATACCATACATTTATGCTTACTAATTTGTCTCTTTGTTACCGTTCCTACAAATTTAATTTATTTTCACAGAATTCAGTTAGGTTTTTTAAATGATATTTTTACTAAATAAAAACTCAAGTTTGGTTGCATAATTAGTTTTCATTTTAATCTGTCAAAACATTTCGTCTCACACACTACACCAGACCATTTATGTTTGTAATACGATATCGAACCAGTTAAGAGCTAATAAATAAGTACCATATTATTACTTTCTTTATATTTTTAGGTGATTACTTACAAATAATCATTTACACAAGTGTCTATTTCTAGTTATCTCTAATTTATTACAGACTGTTTCCTAAAAAAAATATTTGTTTTAATTGTTGCTATGATAATTAATAGCGGTTACCGAAAACAATCTTACTTGTCAGACCAAAAACGAATTATTTTACTTTAAATAAATGGGTTGTGCCAAAGCTATTGTTAGACGAGTGAATAGAAATTTAATATGAATTGTAAACAAACAGCAATGGAGAAGAGAACCCGCCCATGGCCGCCCATTGCCCGTCCGAGTTCCGGTATGTACTTCCGGTATGTGCGGACTGCGGACCGTCAAATCTAATAACCGTAGGTTTGAAATGGGTGTACTGAAACAGCCCAACTTATGATGGAAGGGGACTAATGCAATACCGTGAAATAATATAAGTACAAGTTATCTATTCTATTGTTAAGTATTTGGTGTTGGGATCGCCCAAGATTAATATAATATAACTTTGTCTAAAACCAGTAAAACTTAAATATTAAATAATAAAACATCTGATTAAACGTTAGTTAAAAAAGTCCTACCTAAAACTTTTCTTTTGCTAACGCTGAAGTGTTTTAGGTGTAGGTAGATACACGTAGATATAGTCTGACAAACTTAACTGTAGCAGCGAAAGGAATTTAAACTATTTCGAACGATTATATGTGTGTGCCAAGTTTAACTACAAGAAAGTAATAGTACTTACTACTATATACTCAAGTAGTAATTTTAATGTTAAAATTATTTTTTTTACAATAACAAAATAAAATGTTGAAAAAAAGCTGAGAATTAAATGTGGTTGTTATATACTTTCATTTTTATTTAATATCTATTTTGTTTTATTAAGGTATATTATGTAATTAGGTAATTATTTTCCAAAGACCTTATCGATTTTGTCTAAACTGGCAACATCAAACAAAAGGCTTGTCCAGTTGCGAACTAAACGAATCTGGTTGGTGGAGTTTGTCACATGTTTTGTTTCTATGGGGTAAATTTACTTGTGATTGGATGTGTTTGCTCTGTTTCTGGTTCCTCTCTTGGAATGTCGAATATTTAAACATTCAGTGTCGGAGGTCCAAGGTTTTATCCTTATTTCTAAGTGTTAAATTTGGTGTTGTGTAATTTTGTTTGTTTTGTTTTTCTACCTTGTATATACATTTTTTAGTTCTTATTTGATTTTTTAATAGTATTTCAATAGTATTACTATTGTTTTAAAATGTACAAATTTACTTGCGGAAAGACACTACGTGGACAAACAAAAGAAGTAATAGCAAATGTTTATAGGTAAGTAATAATTTTATAAAACAGTAATCATGTTTTTTTTATTGGGTTTAAACATTAAATATACGAAAAAGAAAGCTTTTTAATATGTAGCGGCAACTAAAGTTGGCAAGTCATATGTTTGCAAC
Source organism: Listronotus oregonensis (assembly GCA_019359885.1). Taxonomy (NCBI): domain Eukaryota; kingdom Metazoa; phylum Arthropoda; class Insecta; order Coleoptera; family Curculionidae; genus Listronotus; species Listronotus oregonensis. The sequence continues at coordinate 10,586 of JAHBCN010009174.1, read as the reverse complement.
ATTTTTTACGAAAGGGTCTTTTTTCGTCTTTATACCACTTTTTACGTCAAAAATATGAAAAAAGTATTGTTTTCATTAAGCTGTTAGCAAGTAACAAAGAAAGCGGGCAAGTCTCCATGATTAGGCAACCCGCTTGTCACTAAATAAAGACTGAGTAATACGCTTTTATTTCAGAACTAACACTGTTATACACAGAATAAAGCATACAGCTTTTCATAAATTAAATAAAATCTACTTTTAGATATACTTTTGTCCATTTTATTTTTGTTTTATTTTGTTAATAGTGTTTGCGATGAGGAAGTCGCAAGAAATTCTTTAAAATTACCACTTAAACGTAAGCTTGATCGGGTATCTCTTTACACCGGGTTGCCGTATCAACTGTACGAAAAATTAATAAAGAAGATAAGGAACGGTTGGAAAATAACCCTAATCAAATGTTATCCAGACTTAAAAAAAAACGACGGCGTCTTTCTCTTGCCAAGAAGAATAAAAATGTTAATTTTTCAAGTGACATATGATAAATAGGTTTTATCTTAAATTGAAAGTTGTCCCGACAAGTAGAAAATTGTTGCAAAAACTGGGAGAAGATTTAAATTTTTCATATTCTAGGGAAACACCTAGGACGTTACTAATATCAAACGGTTTTTTTTGGCGTAAATTTCAAAATAAGAAAAAAAAATTAATGGAGCGTCCTAATATATTACATTGGAGGTATACAAATGTATACATAAAATAAGAAAATATCGCCAAGAAGGGCAAAATATTATTCATTTGGACGAGACATGGTTAGATAATGATTTAACATTATAATGATAGTAATGCTTACTAAGTAAGTTTTAATTTTATGAATTTCTTTGTCATTTATCAAAAATTGCAATGATAATACTACAGGAAACGTAGAACGACGTTTCCTCATTTTGAATTATTACCAAAAATTAAAAATACCGCCTATCTTAGAGGTAAACAAATAAAAAAACCGATTAGATGATGACGTTTTTCTGAATTTTTATCTTTCCATGAAATATTTTGTAAAATTGTTACTGATGGTCTTTAAATGCCTTTATTTTTGGTGACGACCATACATTTAAAATATATTTTAAGTAAAACATAAATGTATACTTTACACATTATTTCATTTAAACAAATTACAAAATATTCCTAAACTTTTGGAAAATCCGCACGCCGCTGTGCTTTTTATGAATGAAGTACGCCATGTTTGGTTTTCAACTTCCTTCCCCTTACCGACGCCGCACTGTCACAAATACGGTTGCCAGACTATACATCAGCATCATTTTCAAGCATGGGCATCGCCCAGGAAGTGCTAGGGGTCTTGGCTTCCTCTGGAAAATTAGAAAATATATTTTTTTGTCTCTGACATAGAAATATAAGCTCTTATGGTTAGTAAAGCGTTTGTTATCCAGAGTGTAAATATAGAACCCAGGTGTTTGTTATTAGTACTTGTTAGATTCTCGTGTAAACTAGTTCTCATTAAACTACACTAGCTCTTGAGGTAGGACTAATCTTATCAAATGGGTAGCGCTTTACTTACAAGAAGTGTAAAATAGTGTATAATATTTCCAAACAACAAAAAGTTTTTTTAATTTTTTTTAGAAAATTCCAAAGGGGGTAATAGGAACGTTCAAATAAAACTTAAAATTAGAATAAACCAGTATATAAAGTATATAAATATTATAAAAAATATATAAAAATAATATATATATTAATATTATATATAATATATATATAAAAAAAAAAAAAATATATAAAAATATATAAAATAATATAATAAAAATAAAATTTATAAAAAATAAAATAAATATTTTAAATAATTTATAAATATAATATATTTATATATTTATATATATATATATATATATATATATAAATAATAATATATAAATATATATATATATATATATATATATATATATATATATATATATATATATACTGGTTATTCTAATTTTTAAGTAATTTTGTTATTTTTTATTGAACAGTTCTAATTACCACTTACCTGGCGTAACCAGTTACTCCCCTAAAAAAATTAAGAACTTCTTCTAAGTAAAGCCCCACCCATTTGATAAGATTACCTTTCCTCAAGAGTTGGTTTAAATTATGGAGCCGCAAGGGGTCCAAAACACGCCGGAAAATTCCGGACAATTGGGAAAAAACCCCCCGCTGATTTTGTTTATTTTTGACGATTTAAAGAGAAGGAAAACAAAAGACACTTTCTCATGGCCACTTTTTGTCTACAAAACAAAGGGGAACCGTAGATCTTTTTTCGTTAGACCTAAACTTTATTTTTAAATGCGGCACTAATTTTTTATTGCATTTTTTTTGTTAAAAATCCCAAACAATGATGTATAACATTTAATATTTTTCTGTTAAATAAACATATTTTCCCGAGTTTTTTCCTAAGAGACAATGGGGAAGACAAGGGAACGCACATCTTTCTATAGGGGCGTTCCATATTTGATAATAAATATTAAGTGTTATACATTTTTGTAATTGGGATTATAAGAGGTTCAAAAAAATTAAATAAAAAACCAATGTATTTAAAAAAAAAATAAAGTTTAAGATGGTTTAACGAAAACGAAACGTCGTACAGAAAACCCGTCAACCAAGTTTTTTTGTTTTTTCAATTATCTTTTAAATAACGTCAAAAAAAATTTTAAAAAAAATCAGCAAATTTCGGTTTTTCCGGATTTTCCCGGAAGTACTGGAATTTTAAACTTTCTAATAGGCATGTTGTTAGGCACCTAAATGCGCAACCCATAATTTGACCGATTTCTATTCTTAGGGTTTTCCCGGAGATCCCCATGGTTTCCACTTGAACCCAGGAACCCTGTAAAAATAAAAAAAAATATAAAAAAAAAAAAAATAAAAAAATAAATATAAAATATAATAAATATATATATATAATATTTATTTTTATTTTTATAAATATTATTGATAGATCTGTTTAAAAACAGACAGGACAAATTGACCGTTTTTTACCTCCTTTTGGTTTAACCAACCAACCAATTTCGGATGAGAAAACAGTAACCTTGGGATGCAGGTCGGTATGTGGCTTTGGTAGGTTCTCGTCTTTTTTAGGGTTGGTCTTTTATTTTAGATCAAAGTCGCCCCCTGCGAAAAATTTTTAAAAAGCGCTAAATACTAGGCAAAATTAGTAAGTAAATAATATTTGAATGAAAATGATAATAAGTAACTCTACAAAAAAGACAGAAATATAGATTAAAACTGACACGCTATATTATAAGTTAATTTGTTCCTCTAAAAATCCCAGCAAATGCATTTCGCCATAAATCAAAACAGTAATAAAAAGTATCACTTTAAATAAAATAACTATTTTTTAATGTTTTTAGGAAAAAAAAACAGATTCTAGGTCATCCCACTAAAATCTATATTAATAGATATGTCTTATAAAGAATTCGTTTTCAACTATCATGAAAAATGGTTAAGTAAATTCTGTTAACAAAAAACTATCAGCACTTATAATCTATTTAAGTAATTGTATACAAATTTATGGCAAATAAAATAATTAAATTTTATAATTGTATACAAATTTATGGCAAATAAAATAATTAAATTTTGAGAAAGAAATAAAAAAAATCTTTTAAGTATCCTTAACTAAATCAAGGGAATAACATTTTTTATTGTGACACTCGTGTTTTGTAGTCTTAATAAATATCCTTTGACCATAACATTTTTTTTGCAAAAATTAAAAGCCTCCAAATTTAGCAGAATATAAGATTTTCATAGAATCGTCTCTGCATGGTAGTTAGCAGATATTACTGTACGATAAATGGAATAGTGTTAAAGAGTAAAATTACCAATAAAGTGTCAGTTTTAATTAAATGAATTATTTATCAAGAATCTACTGAGTATACAAATTTACACTCTTTTCTAACGTTACTTCCTTGTCTCCTTATTGCCGCTTGAATATTTTCTGGTAGAGCAGATAGTGGCACAAAATACTGCTGGTCTACTAATAATATACCACTTATTTTTAGGCAAAAGAAAAATGGGCCATGGAATAAATCAATAATATCGATAATAATAACTATTAATAACGTCACCAATGGGACGCATCAACCGTCTAGAAGGCAGTTGACGCGATTGTCAATTGAATGACAACTGAAGAGTTATTGATGGCAGCAGTTAATAACGTAGCTAAGAAATTGTTAAGCTTTATTAATTGTTTGTTAAACAGCAAATACAAACGACTTATCTAAAGTGATTTCCATACCGAAACGTTTTTTTGTGCTTTTATTAACATTATCTCGTGCAAATTCTATTTTATGGCAGGTCAAATCAAAAGATCACGCCAACAAACATGAAAAAGTACTTTTTTAGGGACATGACTTGTGACCAAGACTGCTATGCAATACAGCCAGTGCAAAGAAACAATAAAAAATTAAAATGCATTAGCAACTAATACTTGTGACGGTCAAAGCTCTAACAATCCAATCTATAACTGAACCTGATAATTGCAAATGTCCATGTTGCCAACAAGGTCCTTAAAAGATTTGGGAGTTTTTTGTATTTGTATCTGCAGTAAAAAGTTTTCATTTATGCCAAAGTATGAAAATTATACGTAATTCAATACCTTACAAAGGTTTGTTTGTGATATTTAGAACAACATATTTTGTCACCTTTTATTATCACTTTTGCCGTGCCAAAATAGCATGGACATCAGCCTGAATTTAGATTGAAGTGCATCACTAAGCTCCCTTAAAGTTAAAGCTACTCTGAAATAAAAGGTAAAGTTTTGCTGATTGTCTATAATTATTGTTCAAAATAAATTCATATTAAGTTTGTGCTTTGCACTTTTTGTTTACAATTTTTAACCAACCTTTATATATCTTTTTCACCCTTTTAAATTCAAAATTTTGTTAACAAGATATTTTTCTATATTTACACATTGTACTAATTAAATAGTAGTTAACTTTCCAAAATTTAACTTTTTTAAATTATTTTTAGTTGTAGTGTTACGCTGTCATATTTACTATGTAACAATAAAAAAATATATTTGCCAAATTTCCTGGCCCTAAAAATAAAAAAAAAATCTTTAATACCTTTTTAACACAGGTATAAGTATATTTTATTTTACTGCTATTTAGGCATAAGCCATAAATGTCCAATTATTTTTCTGGCTGATAAATTTTAAAAGTGTATGACTCCTTAACGAAATTTACTTCAGAGCCAGCATAAACCTACTAGGGCATAAAACTAACCTCACCCCATAATTTATTATTTTTCTAACAGTGGTAGTATCCCTCTTCTATTACCCTTATTTCATGCCACAAGTTTGATAAAATTCAGTAAATAACGAGCGGGAAGCTCGTCCAGTCATTTCTAATGTATTTAAGAAGTTACATGCAGTTTTTTCCCCAACGTTCCATAACTTTTCATCTGATAAAGCAATTAAACATGACTGGTACATCGAACAAGATTTGTTGCAAACTCATTGGTAGAAAGGTCAGTGACGTATGTATAAATTTTAATTAAGATAAAATATAAATATGTTTAGTTACCGACTGGTGCCAATTAAATTCTTAGCTTATCCGTCTCTAACCAAAACTAACCAAAAACACAAATTTTTACAGGACGGACAGTACGGATTGCGTTACAAAAGATCCACAGAAGATCTTACTTCCTTTGTCACACACAACTGGAACAAGTACCTTAAACCTTGAGTTTCTTGGCGAATTCCATATCTGCTCTTGACGTATCCAAAGCTTTTGACAATGTCTGGCATGATGTGCTCCTTAATAAACTTCCTTGCTTCGGTTTTTCACCCAGACTTTATTTTTGGCTCTTCAGTTTTCTTTTATCGATGTATATCAGTTATTGTGGATGGTTTCTTTTCCAGCCTTCGCCAGGTTAATGCGGAATGCTCCAGGCCCTACTAGCACCATCTTTGTTTCTTCTTCACATCAACATTCTTTTCTCTTTAACAATTAATTTTATTGATAGTTGATTGATGATAGTTTCCTTCACTCTTATATGTAATTGCTTAAGTTAGTCTCTTAGCCTAATTGGAAAAAAGCACAGGCTAATGCAGATATCTTTTCCATAGGACCTTTAATTATTATTGCATTGAGGAGCCAAAAATCTTGTTTCCTTTATTGCCTAGAAGACAATAATTTCCTGAAATCGCCATTGCTCATTTGTATGCGTCCAACATCTACAGAATACGGAGTCATTGAGTCTTGTTGAAGTTACTTTTAGAAATAATATTAGCTGGCATAAACATATTACATCCATAGCGCCGGCAGCTTCAAAAAGCTTGGATTCCTCGTTCGTGTCAAAATGTATTTCTTTTTTTCTAATAACTTTACTCTGTATAAATCCGAAATCAGATTCTTCTTAGAATATTGTTCTTATGTCTGCCCTAATGGCGTCTCCCACAACCCTAAGCATTCTCAATTTCATTCAAAAAAGAGCTTGCAGTTAAGCTTTCGTATTCTTACCCACTGACGGAGTGAAGGTGATCTGTCGCCGTTTTATAGATACTTTTACTGCTTCTACGCCGAGGAATTAACTTATAAGTTTAAGGAATATAATTTACAAATCTAACCTTTTATTAAAATTAAGCCCACCTATTTTAATTTAAATTTTTATATACGACTAACGAAAGAAGCAACAAAACAAAAGTTTGTATTTTTCTAAATTAGCTTTTGAAGTACGTAAGAAAACTCATTAATTATTTTTATATTTTTTTAAATTCTTTGCATAATTTACTTAACTATATAATATTGTTTCTATGTGGCTACCTGCTGAAATATTTTAAAATACGGGCTTTTATGGTCATTAAGTAGTCTATTTTAAAAAGAAAACAATTTTAAATATGTCTTAAAGTTTTGTTTATTTTCAGTAAACAAATTTTAAAAGCTAGCTTCAACCTTTTTGAAATGTTTATGAAGCTATTTATATATTTATTTTTTTAAGACTTTAATAAAAAAAAGTTTCTTCGCCACTGGTTAAATGACGCAAGTAAAGTTTTCCGTGGCTCATCGTCGACATTTTTATCCTTGTATATATTTACTTGATTGAACTGTCTCGAAAAGGGCTGGCTAATAGAAATGATAACTAAGTTCCTTTTGGTAATAACGTTTGAAAACTTTGATTGCATGAAATCGTTTTATAGGAGTTTTATGTCAGTTTTATCTTATCATTGTTTTTACTTTCATTTATACATTACTCAGTATTTTATCCCAGGACTCTTTCTCGGTATAGGGGAATTTAATTTAAGTAGAAAGATACTTTACGAGATTATTTTAGATGGTACCGGCTATATATTAAATTGAACAAATGATTTATGACTTTTACTAAAGTGGGCTCATGCATTAATACTAATAATAATGATAGTTATTTATTTAAATAATGTGCATAAAATTTTTATTCACAGCGATAAATTTCACTTTTGTAAGTGCGTCTTTTTTTTAACGGGACATTTCTACTTTAAAAACATTTAAAAAGGTAGGTCTGAAGGGGCTTTATTTAATCTGCAATAAAATATTTAGCTAAAAGCTCCTGCAATAATTTTTGTAATTTATTCTTTATTTTCTTTATTACGTAAGAAAAAGAACATACACTTATAATATTTTAATGCAGAACCTATCATCTAGTACAATTTTTCGATAAAGATATTTTTAAAGGATCAGGAATATAATAAAACAAAACATTTGCCTAATTTATAAGAAGAAACAATACCACTTTTCATCTTTATTTTTTTACCTGTACCGCATGTTTTACAAGAAGCAAATATATTTAAAGTTGTATCGTAATCGGCAGTTTAGTGTAAAACCGATGATACGAATTAGAGTTCTAAGTTCTTATGTAATTATAAACAGGTCACCAAATTTAAATTAGTAAATATAATTTGCAAGTAAAAATGTTTAAACGAATGTGACAATATTTTGCGATTGCAACCAAAAACCAAGTTAATGCAATGTTACGATTTAAATTCGAACAAAAATATCCCGAGCCAATTGCCCATTAGAAAAAATAAAGTTGATGATAACGACCGATAGATGAAACGTCGACTGACAAATTTGAAAGTGCCATGATGCAGCGGGAAACATTTACGTTGTAAATCTCTAATTTGGTTTAAAATATTTTTAAATTGCCTGAAAATAAATAAATAGGATTTTTAAAATTTTGTTTTTTCCTATAAATTGTAAAACTTTTAAATGATTTTTACTTTTTGTCTTTTGTTTTAAAAATAGAATTTTTAATAGTAATGTAAAAGAGAATACTTTTTTGGATTTAATTTAAAATCGGTATGGTATTCTCTACCTATTTAAGGTACATGGGAATACTGACTTTTTTATTCTTTATCTTATCTTTTTTATAGGTAACTTACGTACAGTATTATCATTTTAGTTTGTCCAACTTTTAGGAGCCTGTAATTTTTTTTTTGTTTTTTGAGTTAGCGCGTTCATTAAAAAAACAGTATATGAAATTTTTATTCAAGTTTTTATGAGTTCTTTTAAAAATGACAGTAGGTGTCGCAGGTCACATTTAAAAGCAAACATTTATTTTTTTTTAATGGGACACTCTGCATATTAGAAGCGTATTAGATGGTCATCATTTTCATCAAATATAAAAAAAAACACGTAAAAATAATATTGTTAAAATGCATCAAGATAGCTATGTAGAGTTTTGTTGCTATGGATTTTGTCTTCATTTCATAACTGTTCGTTATGCTCATTGTTATTATTCGTTTCGAATTTTGCAGCAAAATTGTTTTGGGAATAAAAACCAGCTAACATAAGATATTATTATTCAGTGGAGAAAAGTGTTTTATATTTGATATTTTTCGTCAAACGGGCAGTGCAACTCTAGCACTTTATAGGTATAGGCTCCATGTTCCCAATAGACGGGTTCGTTCCGGCTAAAGAAGATATTTTTGGAGGCTGGAGAAGTAAAGAAAAAACCAGTAAATAGGTGAAAAACAAATATTGTGGAAGAAATGGAAATTAATGTGTTAGTTTAGAAACTATTTAAAAAAAAATTAGTCCTTACAAGCCTACAAGAGTCCAAAAATTAACGCCTGGGCAAAAGGAAACTGGGTTGCGGTTTTGAAGGATATATTAGGGAGGAAACATGAAGAAACCCTAACTTTTTAAATTCCCTATTATTTGGACGAATGAGTCCATCTACAAGTAGGTGCGGCAATCACCAAAATACGCATTATTGGTCGGACGAAAATCCATTCCATATTCAGGAAATCCAGTTTCAAGGGCGACCAAGTGTTAGCGTTTGGTGCAAATTAATTGGGGATCGGGTTTTCGACCCAAAAGTACCTTGACTGGCCCACGGTATATGAATATGCTGCAGCCCCTGCAGAAGAAAATTGAAGATCGCCTAGATAATTTACCAATTTTATTGCTAAGAAATTAGATGAAGCGCCGGCATATAGTGTCGCTCTAGTAACTGCATATTTAAATGCAAAATACGTCCAATGGATAGAAAAGTCAGATACTATAAAATGGTCCCCGAGCAGCCTAAACTTAACACCCTGTGATTTTTTCTTTTGGGGTCAGGTCAAAAGTATTGTTTATATACTCCGTGTTATTCGTTAAATAAACTGTGTATTAGAATTGAGAACTCCATTCTTCATATACAAAATAATAGAGACATTTTATTAAAAATAAATAAGTAATCATATTGTAAAAGTGTTTAGTAAATGTATTGAACATGGAGGTGAACATGTAGAGCAATATAGATTATAAAATAATTATTATGTAAATTAATTAGAATAATTAAATTAATAGATATGTTATAACCTTTTATTATTTGCTAGTGTGGCCAATAATAATAAAATGGTGTATTCCTTTTAATGTGTTGTGCTTCGTTGATATAATATTCTGACAAACATAATTAGAAGCAAAAGTCTACATAGCTATCATGATTATTTTAACAACACAATTTTAATATACAGAGTATCCCATTTAAAAAAAAAAAAAAAAAAAAAAAAAAAAATGAGTTTTTGCTTTTAAATGTGACATGTGACACCTACTGTCATTTTTGACAGAACCTATAAAAACTTGCCAAAAAATTCTATATACTTTTTTTTACTAAACGCGCTAATTTAAAAAACCAAAAAATTACAGGCTTCCAAAAGTGGGACAAACTAAAATAATAACACTGTTCACTTCATATATCGTAGAGAAAAAAATTCTGACAAAATACATGCGTTGGCTTGATGACTTCTCGAAAAACCCATTTTGATTGGTTAAGAAGTACTGGTGTAAAATTTTTAAATTAACCAATACTTTTTTTAGCTCTAATTATATGTATCAATAATCAAAAAAAAAAAAAAATCTAGCGTTTATATATTTATCTTTATCTAAATATTTTTTTTTATTTTTCGTAATTTAAATGCCTTCATATTTTCTCTTTATACAGTAAAACTTAAATAAAATATACTAAATGAATTTAAAGAAGATATAAATCAAATACAAAAAAATACCTATCAAGAATACTGAAACCAGTAGCCTGAAAACGTCCCTAACAAACAAATGTCAAATTTGTATAGACATAAACATGGTGGTCCGACCGTCACAAAGAAA
>JAHBCN010009173.1:0-35868 GCA_019359885.1 Listronotus oregonensis | reverse complement strand
AGGGGATATATCTTTTTTATGGGTATTTTAGGCTTTGCCCAAGAAGTTGGCAAGTATAATTCCCCCGACAGAACAACACGTAGTGCACTTTTATGCATCCTTTTACAGTCCAACTTGAGATGCCCTAAACCCCATTTCGTTTTGTGATCCCCAGATTTCCAGATAATTTGCTACCCAAATTTTCCCCCTTCTCCAAATCCCCAAATTTGTGTGAATAAACCCCTTTTTTACCACAAAAATCACCCACGGTATGTTAGAAAGCCTTAAAACTGCCCCGGGTTAAAAAAAAAAAAAATGCTTATGAAAAACGATATTTTGTTAAACTTGTTTATGTTACCTGCACAAGACTATTTTATTGCTTTTTAGGAAATGGTATTTTTTACTATTCTTGACCCTTCCCTTTTTGGATTTTTTTTTGCATTCGGGGGCAGAAATATGGACCTTTTAAAACAGGGCTGCGGGACGCCATCTATTTTTTCATATTAAAGAAATGATATAAAATCTAACATTAATAAAACCCCTAAAGTAAATAAAATAATTATATTAAATAATTTTAAATATTTGTAATAGCTTCAAAAAACCAAAAAAATTTTGGGGAAAAAAATAAAAAAAACAGCGAAAGTGTATTGGTTTCAATTTGACATTTGATGTTCAGCTTAAAAAGGTTAAAGAATTATAAGCCGGACCGACCGATTATTCACGCAAACCCCGCGGGGTTTTTTCCCACCCCCCTTTCCCTTTTTTTTCCTTGCACGCTGGAAAAAATTTGGCGATTTACTCGTGGTAAACGGCCTTTAATTTTTAAAAGGATAAAAATGCCGTTTCAGACATTCTAAACACGATATTTTTATTAAAAATTTAAATTTAAAAAAAAATTAAACAAGGAACTTATGGAAAAACATTTCTCTTAATCTTTTCACAAAATTAAAAAAAAATTATGGGGGGTCAATTTTAATTTGAAGTTTTTAACATTTTTAACACCCAATGAATTTGGCATATAGAATTTTTCAATTAAGTAAAAGTGGAAAAAAAAAGAAATAAGGCTTTCGAAAATTTTTTTAACCCAGGTTTTTCCTTTTTTTCTTGACTAATACCCCAAATCAACACCGGAATTTTTAGAATGAAAAAAGGGGGAATGTGATACCTCCAGGTTGACTAAAAAATTAGATCTAAACCCCCGAACCCGACTTTCTTTCCAAATTTTTAAAAACTAAACCCTTTTATTCCCCCCAGGTACATTAGTATTAAAAACCCCAAACCCCATGAAGAAAAGTGACCCACCCCTCAGATAATATAAAAAAAATAAAAAAACTTACCCTTTTTTGTAAAACCCCCAAAAAAAAAACTGTTTATCAGAAAATACATCATCTTCTTCATCATCGTTTAAAGCTTTTCAGTCTGTTCTTCCAGCGGTTTTGTTTCTCCACTTTCTACAGTTGTGAAAAACATCTTCTTTTTTCGAGCCGACTATCATCTCTATAAAATGAAAATTATAATTTAGAACGATAACCATCAAATAATCATAATAGGACAACAAACCCCAAAATGCATAAGGACATTTTAATTTATAGTTATAGTAGTGCCTTGAAAATTAAAAAGACGAGGGTACATTGATACCCTGATTCGACACTAAGCATTCTTGGGCAATATCTAAATAAACATTTTTGTATATTTGCCGTGAATTATTCCTAAAATCTATTATATTAGTTTTGGGGCACTCTCAGGTAAAAAACAAAGAATTAGTTCTCAAATATTTACCAAAATGGTTATTTAACACCAACAACAAAAAAAAAATATTTTTTAAATACACCTTTTAAAAGTAATAGAATTAAAGGTTACTATTTTACCTATAAAGTGATCTAGACAATGTCCTCTTCTCACTAGGAAACTCCATAGAAGATATTTTCACGCCCTCTAAAATGATATCTTTTGTCGTAAAAGAATCTATTAAATAAGCTTTTTTTGAGTCATCTTCTTGATTACTTGGATCTTCATTGCTGTATTCATCATAATATTTCATTCTAAAAAACACAAAGTCAAAGTTTTAAATAATAATAAATTCGGGACAGCTAGCATTTTAATATTAAAAATATTTTGATCTTTTGGCATCAATATCTTTATAATGATGTAATTTATTTATGGTAGGGGCAAAAAGGAAGAAAAAATAAAACTGTACTTGTTTTCAGAACATAAAGCCCAAAGTGATTAAACAAATCCATAACCGTAATACTTTAAATCATGTCCATGTTTGATATAGCTTTATTGTCGTACTTAAGGGTAGATTTACACTAAAAATTATGAAGCTCTTGGGCATTGGCTTATTTGCAATTAAAATTTTTGATCTTATCATTGCTAAAGCTGCGTTTACACTAGGCGCAATTTCTTCGCGAGAGAATTGCGCCTAGTGGAGACGCTCCCTCACCCCTGAGTAATTGCGGGATGAAGGCCCTCGCTGCGAGCCGGAGCTCAGTGGGTTTTTGTCCGCGCATGAAAGGGTTTCGCTTAGTGTAAACTTGGTCCCCATAGTTGCGCGAAGGATGAATTAAGAAAAGTGTTTGCAGCTCATCGAGCTATACAAAAAACTAGAATTTATGTGGAATCCGAAAAACAAAAACTATTTTAATCGCAATAAAAGAAAAGATGCGTGAAAGGAAATTAGTTCTCAACTAAACTTTTCTATTTCTACAGTGAAAGGGAAGATGAAAGCGCTACTGGATCATACCGAAGCAAAAGATCGAAAGAAAATAAGAGTCGAGTCACTGGATCAGGCCAGTTGCTAAGAAACGCAGTGTGACCGCCAACCTTTCTTTCACTATTACTGATTCTCTGAACATTGCATTTTTTTCAACTTTTTGACTAATCAGTGAAAGTAGTTGTTCAAAATCTTGTGTACTTATGCAGACGAAGTTCTTAATTGTATCATTAATGGGTTTCTGTACCATTTCTCTCATAAAGGTGTTTCCATACTGGCTTCTTTCAAGGAATAATTGTTTGCTCCACCATCATCGAGCACGGCGATTTTTCTTCTTCCCTGTCTTGCTCAAAAATACCATTGATATGAAATTGCGGCTGCATCGGCTGGAGGGAAAAAACAAGATTTCATGTTGGCTGCGAAACCAGAACTAAGGGCTACTCGTCCCACTCGCGCTATTTCTCGCTCTGAATTGCGCGCTCCGTTTTGAGTAAAGTAGTGCGAAATTTCACTCGAAGCGGGAGTTTCGCTAGTGTAAACGCAGCTTAAGACTAATTTTAATTTGGCAAAAGATCAAAAACACTTGGAGTACTTCTGTTTTAAAGGGACAAATTAAGAAAAATAATCAAATTATGGTTGTGAATTCATTTAAATTCTAAAGATTCAGACTTGCTTAGTAGAAAATAAAATAAATTGGTAATATAAAAATTGGTTTTTAATATTTTTCTAAAATTAAATTTAAAAAAAATTAAACGATTTGCATAATTTTTTAAAAATAGGTGAGAAAAAATGTATTCATTTTCTAAAATTTTCAACGTATTTTTACACGTCCAAAAATAAAATAGTATTTTGGAAGCATTTAGGGGGAAATTAAAAAAAACATTTTGTTTTAGATTGTATAGTGAATTTTCAAGTATCTATATTTTAAACAGTTAAATTTTTCCATTGGGTGCTACAATTAAATAATTTGAAAATAACTATTACATTTTAATACTAATTTTAAGAAATTTCCATTCCAAAAACGCAACAAATTCACTTAAAATCTAAATCATCTATATTAGATATGCTTAAAATTCAGACTAAGGATCACACAGCACAGAATTACATTTATATTTATTACCATACCATGATTTTTTTCATCAAACTAACGGAATTATAATATGACAATTGTTTTTTGTATCAACATTTAATAGAAATACTGAAAAAAAAAACTTTTTTCGACCACACACTACATAAAAAATATTTTAGGATGATAGTACTCTAGGTTTACCAAAACTTAAGTAAATATTTCTTTTGTATAGTTTAAGGCAGAAATACACTATTGTTCCGTATTCTAACGTAAGAAGCATGTAAGTTTCATAAATTTACTTATGTTAAAGACACATTATTATCACAGTTATTATGGTGTGTCTCTAACCCAAGTAAATGTATGAAATCGATGTGCTTCTGACACAACACGACACAAAAGTGTATATTTTATCTGCCTTTACGTTTTTTAAGGTTTCGTTTTAGTATAGTTAGCATAGCTTATGGTGGTCTTAGTGTACGAGATACATTATAGGAGCAAAATATTGCACTTTTTTATTATCTTCATGTCATATACAGTACAGTGTAAATCGGTTTTGACTGGATTTGATTTAAAAATAATGTATAGTTAACAAGCCTGTCAGTGCCAAAATTTTTTAAAATGCCTCGTTACCTAACTGAAATTCAAATAGCTCAAATAAGAGCCAGAATTGAATATGAGTGGGATACGGCAAAACTGCGAAAAAAATGATACAGAAGAACGGAAACACTCTTGTTTACTTTTTGCCCTAAATTATAACTACCGCGACCATCAGTTTTGGAACACGGTAGTGTTCACTGATAAGGTTTTTGTGTCAATCCATGATAGATAAATTCCGTCCAGACAATACAAGATTCGAAGAACGCTATACTGGCGACCTTGCTTTCAGACCTGCGCGATTTTCTGTAAATACTCGTATATGGAATTGAATAAGTGCTTATGGACTTGGTCTTTCCTGGCGATTGGTGATATATATATATATATATATATATATATATATATATATATATATATATATATATATATATATATATATATATATATATATATATATATCAATACAAATATTTTAAAAATGTTGTTATTAAGTAATTTTTGGCGTTTATTACTAATGTTTCTACTCCCCAAATGTAGATGAGTTGGAGTAGAATTAAAACATACTCCCTAATAGTAAGTTCTAATCCATAAATGACAACACTTCTGCCAGCATTAATGGCGTCAATCGTGTCAGTAAAAATTTCGTTACGAATGAGTAAGTTTTTTTGTGTTTATTTTATTATTTTTTCCAAAGAAAGTAATTGACAAAGTGCAGTGTGTAATTATAGAATATAACTGTTTATTAACAAAATGAAAATATATCAAACATTTTATATATATCAGACATATATTATAAATATCCGATATTTTGATCTTTATAATAAATTTTGGATATTTTCGAACCCTGACCCATATATGGCTAAATCTAGTCATAAGACTTGTACCCATTTTCGGTGAATACAACTGTACTACAAATATATTTATTATTATTATTATTATTATAGGTGCAACAAAACTTACAAGTCTATATTTATAAGCAGTCCAACACCTTTTTCACTTTCCTTTGGCAGGTGTTCTACTTTGATAACAGTATCCTTCAATGTTACCTTTACTCTTCGGACAACTTAAACAAAATATTTAATATTAGGTAAAAGAAAAAACTGGATATTTTACGGATAAAAGAACTAAAAACAAAGACGTAAAATCCTTTGGTTATTATACATAAAATGAGACCAATAAAGCCCGCACCATATAAAAATTATTTTCGTTATTTAAATTGGATAAAAATTAATATAGGCTTTAGTTTCTGTTTATCTGAAAACTATAATAGATTCGATTATGACCGCGTGCCTTCATTATTTCATTATCTCAAAGGAAATATTGAAATTAGAATTTTGAAAACAGCCACAAAAAGTTGTTTCTTTCATAATTTATTACCCGTATGCAAATCTGTGATTTCCAATATTTGTTGGTTATTAAAAATTTTCGCACTTGATGTTTAACGGATTTCGATAAATTACAAAAATGACGTGGTCAAGTTTTTCTCATGCTAACTTTTTACAAAAATGGAAATTAAGCTATTAAAAAGGGTGCTCCGTTAGTCAATTTTGTTCTAAATCATAAATAATTACAATAAAATAAACGTCTTATTTTTGTAGAAGATACATGTACAAATCTCAAAAAATAAAGAAATATTGGCATCAAATAGGTATTTTATTTTAAATAATATTAAAAGGTGTACAACATTACAAATTTACCAAATGTTTCTTAAAACAAATATCGAAACTTTTGGCATTTTTCATTTAAGAAATATCCCTTTATTAGATAAAACAAATGACATGTTAGTTAAGTTAACAATAAAAACTTTCCATATGGTGAGGACTTCATTAGTAATACTGTATAAAATTAATCTTAATATTTAAACAAAGTGTAAAAAATTGAAGTAGTAGCTTAGTGCTCTGTCACTACAAAATATGACAACACTGTATTACTCAACCCTGGTTTATTAATTATATACATTAAATACATAAAATATTGTTGCCAAATATGGTAACCTTATTAGGTATAGCCAATGATGTAAATTCAACTGCATATTTATTATTTTAAACAAATTATATGTCTAATTTATGTAAGTTAAAAGCCAAAGGTCAGTACTACGATTTATTTTTAAAAAGTACAATTTTAATAAACCATATATTTTTCTTAAATATATGGTTTATTAAAATTATATAATATAATAGTTTTAATTTTTAGATCCGTCTCATATATTTTTTAAAACCTATCTGCATAAAAACAGGTCATAATAAAACATAATATAGGCGGATTTAATTAAACCGTACATATTAAAATAAGTGATATATTTCCGACAAAACTAATAAAAGTTGCATTTGTAATCAAAAATATTTTAATTTAATATTTAAATTTGATCATTAGGAAAAAAAAGTAAAAACTTCCAAATAAATTACAAATATATGTTTTTTAAAACGACAATTAGAGTCCGTGAGCTGTCAAGTTTTATTTATCTTGCAGAATATTGTATTTTTATTGTATTAATTTTTAAATGTTAAGCAATAAAATTATTTTTCTTATGAGCTACTTTATTTGTATTAGCTATACTTTGCCACTTACTCGACTCAATAGTTTGTGCGAATCGCTCTATACCCTCGAAAGAGCGCGTGTCTGATTCTTTAGCATCTTCCTTCACATATTCTTCTGCCAAATTCATGGAACTAGTCATAGAGTTCCACATCGATTCGAACATTGATGTAGCTTAAAAAAAAGAATGATCATAAAGTGAAATAAAAACTTTTTAGACTTATAAGTAGTTCATCCTTGTATCTCATTAAAAAAATTAACCAGAATTAAATTTTACAATTAGGTACAAATTTTGTTTGCAATATCAGATTTATTTATCCAAAAATATTCTTTGGTACTGGCAAGATGGGACTGCTTCAGTCCTGGTTCCAAGATATAAATTCTGTCCATACACAGAATCCACTGATCCTTACAAACTTGCAAATTGCCACAAACAGACCCAAAAAAAGCCTATAACAATCAAAAACAACCAACATTTCGGTGACAAGTCGACCATCGTTTAGTTAAAGTATTCTTTATTGTTATAAGAAAAAAAATCTCTCAAAAGATTATATAATTTAACACTAAAAGACAAACAATTTTTTAATAATGATATGAAAGTAAAAATACATTTAAGAAACGTTAAAAATATTTCTATATACATACTGCATTTATTTAAACCTTTAAAGACCCCATGGATTTGCAACCTATTTATATTGGTTTGTACATGAATGTATACTGCAAAGCTTCCATCAGGCTAACTGCCATAATTAGGTATAATTGGAAGCATTTGTTATTATCAATAAAGAATCTAATAATCTTATTTTATTTAGTCCAAAGCCGATAAAAGACTAAACAAAAAGAGAAACAACATTCACAAATTAAAACTCTTAATCGACATTAGTAATTTTGCAACATATACAACAGCACACTAACAGGAAAACAAAAATATTGGCGTCAATTTAAATAAAAGAAAACAGAAAAAAATGTATTTAAAAAACAAACTATGTCACTTAACAACAATCAAAAGGTATCAGTGTAGTACTCCTGCAGGTTGTAGTATGCCTTATTGACCAGTAGGCTTTTTACTTTATTTTTAAATAATCTTAAGGATATAGTAGTTCTATTAGACTTTTTTTTTTCGTTTTAAAAGGTAAGAGGTAAAAGTTATCAAAAAAAAAAATTCTAAATCTTACATAATAATTTAAATAGAAATATAAATATTCTGCGAAGCAGAAGATATCGGAAGCGCAATAGTATTCATTCTAAGCGAGGAATACAAATACAAACTGACTATAATATAAAAATGCAGAAGAGTGTCAAAATTCTACAAGTTAGAAATAAGTGTCTACAGGAATCCATGCTTCGAATTTTGTACATGATTCTAAGAGATCTCTTTAGCAACACAAACACTGATCTAAACAGGGTATCAGAGCATGAGCCCCAAAAACAAATACCATAACGCAAATGCGAATCTATAAGCGTAAAATCCACATTTCTAACTAAGCTCACATCCAGTTCCCCTACAACCACTCTCAAGGCATAGCAACCAGTTGAGAGCCTTCTGTTTAAGCTTGCAATGTGACTTTCAAACTTTAACCTTTCATCTTAATACATTTAAACCAGTTTGCATTCCAAAAAAATAAGAATACTTCAGATGCCATTCATCACACTCTAGAAATAATATATCAAGGAAAAGACAAGAACAAGTCCATGCTAATATTGTTTATCGATCTGGAAAAGGCTTTCGATTGTGTGGACCACGAAATATTGTTATCAAAGCTAGAGGGCTATGGATTTAGAGGCATAATTAACAAATGGATCATAAGCTTTTTGGAAGATCGTATGCAATTGGTGGAAATCTCTGATAATCAAGGTCATCAAATAAGATCAAAGACAGAAACTACAAATATTGGAATTCCACAGGTGTCAACCCTGGGACCTCTGTTGTTTCTTCTATATATCAACGACCTACCATCTTTGCCAGTTGATGCATGCTTCACACTTTTCGCAGATTACACGACAATAACATGGGTTGCCGATAACGACGAAGAACTACGACGCAAAGTAAATAACGACCTAAAAATTATACAAAATTGGTTTAAAGTTAATAGATTATCCTTAAATGTTAAAAAGTCAAAGTGTATGACACTTAACAACAAAACCGGCTCCAAACCGATAATCGAAATAAACAACAGGGTGCATATCGTTAACGAGTACAAATTTTTAGGCTTGACAATACAGAACAATTTAAAGTGGGATCTGCACATATCATCCTTGGCAAAGAAATTGTCATCAAGTCTGTTTGCGATCAATACTACAATGATCTACCTCGATCCAAAAGCCGCAACTCAAATTTATTTTGCTCTGTTCGAGAGTCACTTGAGATATGGCATATTGCAGTGGGGTTATTCAACATCGAATTATTTAGACATTATTTTTCTATTACAAAAACGAGCAATGCGCATTTTAAATGGAACCAAGGACCAACAAACACCCTGCAATTTTTAAAAAACTCAATATTTTAACTATATTTGATCTGTGTATTCTGGATAATATCTGTTTCATACACAGCAGTGTTAATGCAATCCACAAAGAGAAGAGACATCCATTCCTATAAAACACGCCAGAGAAATGCACTCGAAACTCCCTTTTGCCACTTTTCATTAACACAAAATACGATACGTCATAAAGGAAAAATATTTTACAACAAACTGCCTACGACATTAACTAGCATTGGAGGACGAAGGGAATTTAAAAGGAAACTGAGAAATTACCTAGGACGATTATTATTATTATTACTACTATAGCAACCTATAGCACCTAAGCAAAACTATTGTACCTGATGATTTTATTATGTAGTTTGTTTTGAGTGCGCTGCAGCATTATTTGAACATTTAATTTGTGTTTTACGTTTTTAAGTTTTATGTTAAGTTTTATACAGACTTTTAGCTTTAAGTATTATATTGTTATACAGCATAACATGCTTTTTAAAAATTCAATTGAATTTAACTGATCCAATTAAAGTCCTAGATACTTGTTAACCTGTGGATAGTTGATATTCACATTAACAAGCAGTACTCCATCAAACTGACACTTAAAAGTTAAAATATTGGTTTTAGAAATATTAAAAAAGAGATAATTTATATCACATCACTTCTTCATTTTAAAAATGTGTTTATTAACGTTATATTGCAAATTATTGTTGCCCCTATGGCGTCAAAATAGTGTGATGTCGTCAGAAAACATTGTAACTGAACCTGTAATATCTAAATCTGGTAAGTAAACAAGGGCCAAGAACAAAGCCCTGGGGCACCCCCGAGGTTATCGGATTAATCGCAGAATGCTCATTTTTAAAGAATAGGGTCTGACAACGGCCGGACAAATATGACTTAAACCAGTTTAACGACGTGCCTCTACAACCATATCCTTCAAGTTTTCGAAGCAATGTTTCATGATTCACACAATTAAACGCCTTGGACAATTCAGAAAACACTACAGCTGCCCCGTCTCCATCATTACGCCCAAATGGCATATTTAGTGCTCAAATCCTGCAGAAATGCAAATTGCCTGATACTAAGAAGTTTAACATACGCCCCTTGACAAATTGTTATTATAGCTAAGGTTGGTAAGAGCGATATTGGTCTGAAATTCGAAGGCATTCATCACCCCCTTTATAGCATCGGATTAAACCTGTAAGGTTTGCTCCGGCAGTTTCAAAAATATTTTGAGTGATATATCGTCCCACCCTGAGCTGTTTTTATTTGTAAGATCTGCAAAGATGCTTTTTAATTCAAGAATATCTGTAGGATAAAAATGGAAAGTTTCATTTACATTAACATTTTGTAAATAACTTAGAGGATCCACCGTTGTATCTCTATAAACTGATAAGGAAGAGACTATTGAGCAATAATATGTGTTAAGCTCGGTAGGTTTGAGATATGAACTGTGTGCAGCAGAGCGACTTTTACCTTTCAGTTTGTTAATTATCATCCACGATTCTTTTTGTTTATTGTTAGAGTAACATTCTATTTGAAAAGTAATCTTTTTTTGCTAACTTTATAGTTACTATGTAATGGGATTTATTCATATAATAAATTTAGATTTTTTTAAATCTAATGCCAGCCATACACATTGAGGAAATCCTAGGGAAAAACTGGACAGTCCTGGGCTCAAGGGTGTCTGTAGCGTGTGTGCCTGAAGACGCCTTTGAGGATTTCCTCAGTGTTTGGGTGCCTGGCATAATATAGTGAAATTACAACATACCATCTTCCTTCCTCTGTTTTGGTTGGACGGTGATTGTTAGTCCAGATATTTCTACCAAAGATGAATCATTAAAAATATTGGTCCACGGCAAACTTATTTTTATTTCATCAATGTATCCGTCAACAAATTCGATAGGCCAGTTTAAGGATTCGCTTAAATCGTTCAGAGCCTAAAATATAATAATATATTCATATTATAATCAAAAGTTTAGTATATTTAAAAAAAACATACTAATATATCACTATAATTTATGGTCAGTTTTGTGCTAATATAAAGTATATTTTCTAAATATCCACATTAAAAATGTTGACTAGGTAGATCGTTAAAGGTTTCTAACAGGAATATTTTGGTATTTATTTGCAGGGTATGCATTGAAAAAGTAAATTGATAAAGAAATTTCGATTAGGTCATTTAGAAAAACAAACATTTATTAATATATAATACTCTTAAATATTCTGTCTAAATTGGTCTACCGAAATGTCATTAGAATCCACGCCCACCCTAAAGTGTTATAATGGAGCCTAAATGCTAGGTACCGTGGTTAGCAAGTTTTTAGGTATTTAACCCATTTTTTCCAGATTCGTCAACAATATCCAAGTACGAAAACAAGCAGATATTGAATTTTGCGGCATATTTTAGACAAAGCGGAAGTGCCACCATCGTCATTTTATGAATGATTTCTACCTCTTAACTATTTCTTCACAAAAACACATTAGTTTTGTACTCCCCGCGCCCCTTTATCAGATCTGCTAGATTCCTACCAAGATGTTCATGCGGAAAAGGGATTCCGCTCTGTACATTTCCGGAATGTAATACCTTTTGTATGTCGATGCATTGCAGCCATATATTATGTGTGACACCGCTTATTTCAGGTCGTATGTAGATAAGGCATGAATATTTTCTATATTTTAATATTAGACCTCTTGCTGTCACATGGCTGTGTTTGGCGTAAGATGTAGTATGTACCCTGTGGCTAATCCCAGATCTGTCTATCTCTTTTACTTTTATAATAGCTGTGGTGTTGGTGTTCGATCCGGATCCGTGTAGTTTAAGACATTAAAATTGTATTTTAATTAGTTATGCACAATTTCAATAACTTAAAAAAAAACTAGTCTTTGAACAGACAGCTAATTTCTATTAATCGGTGAAAATCTGTAGAAACTATGAGAACGTGAGTTACTAATGGTCCCCGCTCGAAGGATCCTCACCTTGACGAAGGCAACAGCCGGGTGAGCGGGCTTGCGTGTTCCAATGATTTTTAGAGCCAGACCGATGGCCACCCATGCGGGAGGATCTAAGAGGAGGAACCAGACTAAGAAGGATCCAAACCCCAATCCAGTGGCGTTATGCGACCCGTACCGAAGGATGAATGGCACCGGGGTCAAAAGGTGTCGTGAACGGAGCCTCTGGGAGAGAGGGCGACCACTCAGAGTATTCAGCGGTATACTGCGGTAATGCGGGGCTCTGCCGCAGTGGACTATTATTTCCCTAGCTACTCTTGGGAACTGTTATGGAACACGGTAATCAAAAAACTTGCCCCAACGAGGGGGGCCTAAACCTCGTTCCTCAGGCAACTGAGGAACCAATGGAGATTGGTAAAACGATCTCAACCAGGGCTGGTCAATCGGCCCCACAAGTGCTGGCTGGTCAAAGGGCCTCACAAGTGGTGGCTGGACAACTGGCCTTACAAATCGATGCCGGCCAATCGGCATCAACCTCGAAAATGGAAAGGAGTCTGTTACGGACTCCAAGCCCAACCGAGGGGAACGATAGGGCGAATCGGGATGAGGCTGCCGACGTAATGGCAAAACCCAGCCTGAAACGCAAACGCCTAAACGGAAGTCAAAAGAGACGATTTTCTCGCCTTATTAGGGACGGTATTGCTTACAATATCGCTCTTAAAACTGTTCTGGGGAGTGGCAGTCAGCAAAAACAGCAGCAGGAGGGGGGTAAATCCTCCCCCGCACACGCTGCGTTTAGCAAGAAACTGCAGCCGGACAGAACACAGACAAAAACAAGGGACGAGCCGCAGCATCAGAGGGAAGTGGGCAACTCCACCCCCCAACCTGGTGCGGGTAACAAGCGGGTAACGTAGCGGGAATCAATTGCAACGGGAAACGCTAAAGAGGAAAGATGGAGAACCATCCGGGGCGAGCGGGACTAAACCGCCCTCCAAACCAATCACAACCAAGAGTGACATCACATGGGAGCAATGGCCGAAACGGGCAAATCTGTTTCGAAAGGTGCCCCACAGTCACAAGCACCCATACCACGGGGAAGGGCAAGTCTAGCCCCAATAAACCGGTGCTTAAAAAGGGCCAACACAATCCTCGGAAGGGCGAGAACGGCGGTCGTAAGGACCAAGGACCGCCCCCTCGGGGAACTGGAGGTGGAAAACCGAACCCCACACCGCCTGGCGGGAACGCGGGAACGTCTGCATGGGCCGGGACGCATCTGTGATCAGGCTCCTGCAGGCGAACCTGCAGCACTCAAGGCGGCCTCCTATGTCCTTGGTAACAAATTTAAGAGTGAGCAGATTGATCTGGCACTCATCCAGGAGCCCTGGATATCTACCACAGGCCAGATATCCGGCCTTAGTGGAACATCTGGTAAGGTAGTAAAGCACGACTCGGGGGAAAAACCCAGAGCGTGCATCCTTGTCAGAAATAATATTAATTATTTTGTACTTTCAGGTTTCTGCAATAAGGACCTAGTAGCTATCCACGTCACTATACCAGGAGAGGAGGGCATGACGGACTTAATCGTCTGCTCGGCATACTTTCCAGGTGACAGGGACGTGGAACAGCCTCCTCCAACCGCAGTCCGGGACCTGATTACCTACTGCAGGAGGAACAACACCCATTTGGTGATTGGTTGTGATGCTAATGCGCACCACGTTGCATGGGGCAGCACCAACATTAACCAAAGAGGTGAGTTTTTCTCTTTTTCATTTACAATTACTTGTTGGGGGAGGAACTTATAGTTAATAATGTAGGGACCGAACCAACCTTTGTAACTCGTAATAGAAAAGAAGTACTGGACTTAACAATTAGCTCAACCTTCCTAAGTAATAAAATTACTAATTGGAAGGTATATTCCGAACCATCTTGTTCCGACCATAGACACATTCGGTTTGATATCGAAACGGGGCCCAGACCTGTGATACAGTACAGAGACTCAAGGAGGCTGGATAGGGACGGGTATAAACTATTCTTAGAAAGCCACCTCCAGTCCTGTCTTACCACAATAAACAATCGCGATCAGATAGAGGTGGCTGCGGAACAGTTGAGAACCGCAGTTATCTCATCCTATCACGAAAATTGTCCACTTAAAAGGAAGGAAGACAACAGAAACACTCCCTGGTGGAACAAAAACCTGAATACGCTGAGAAAAGAAGTCGTCGACTATTCAATCGGGCAAAAGTAGTGGGCGAATGGGAGGCATATAAAACCGCCCTAACCCACTACAACAAGCAAATCAGGAAAGCAAAAAGAGAATCCTGGGAAAGCTTCTGTGAAGACAGCCAGAAAATCCCTGCTGGCCGACTAAAACGGCCTCAGAAGAGCGACTGGCTGACTTTAACAAGATAATAACAGCACAAGCGTGAGTGGGTCATTCCTCCTATAAATCGCCGGATGAAGATGGCATCTTCCGCACTGTTACAAGTCGGTCTGGAAGTGAGCACCCTTTTTAATAAGACTTTTAGAAACTAGCCAGGAGTGGAATTACATACCGACTAATGGTCGGCGATATATATACACTACTAAGGTAATATATACACTAACGGCCAAAAGTGGAGAAACAATTCATTTCAGGCATAATCTTATATAAATCCTGGGAAAGCTTCTGTGAAGGTATCTCGAGCATACCGAGCAGCACTAGAATTCATAGGATTCTCTCTAGAGAACCGGTTCAGGAGTTAGGATCACTGGAAAGACCAGACGGCTCCTTTACCGAATCTAGAAGACAGACGTTGAAGCTTCTAGCAAAAACTCATTTCCCAGGAAGTATAATACTAGATAGACAGCCAGAAAATCTCCCTGCTGGCCGACTAAAACGGCCTCAGAAGAGCGACTGGCTGACTTTTAACAAGATAATAACAGCACAAGCGTGCAGTGGGCTCATTCCTCCCTATAAATCGCCGGATGAAGATGGCATCTTTCCGGCACTGTTACAAGTCGGTCTGGAAGTGAGCTTACCCTTTTTAATAAGACTTTTTAGAGCTAGCCAGGAGTGGAATTACATACCGACTAACTGGTCGGCGACTAAGGTAATATATACACTAACGGCCAAAAGTGGAGAAACAATTCATTTTAGGCAATAATCTTATATAAACAATCTTATATTAAAATTGATTTTAATGATTTTATTTTAAGGCTTATTTGTACTTTTTCGTAGAGTAAATAAATTTAGATAAACAGGAGTACTGTGGAAAATCAATATTTATTTTAAAATTTTACAATGACAAAAGTGGAGAAACAAAATATTTTTTTCCTAATTAATTTAAATATATTGGTCATATACAGTCCCTGACTTAGTAATGTGTGGCATATCCTTTATTCTTTAATACTTGAATACACCGACTTTTCATGGAGTGGATTAAGCTGTCAATGTAGTCTTGTGATATGGAATTCCATTCTTCTTGAAGGGCTCTTAACAAATCGTTGTGGTTTTTAAATTTTTCTTTATTTTTTTGCCTAATTTTCCTGCCTAAATGTTCCCAAAGGTTTTCGATGAAGTTTAGGTAAGGACTCTGTGCAGGCCACTTCATTAGAGGGATGTTGTTGTCTTGAAACCACTTTTTGACCACTTTCGCAGTATGTTTGGGGTCATTATCTTGCTGAAAAGACCAACGAAGTGGCATATTTTCTTCAGCATGAGGAAGCATATGGTGTTCAAGGATATGCAAAAACTGGAACTGGTCCATTTTTCCATCTACTTATACCAATGGCCCCATTCCCCAACCAGAGAAGCAGCCCCACACCATAATATTCCCACATGTTTTATTGTTGCCCTTGTATACCTTGGATCCAGTCTAGTGTTTCTAGAACGACGAACCCATTGCATGCCATCCGATCCACACAAGCAAAACTTGCTTTCATCGGAAAAAAGCACCGTTTTCCATTTTTTAATTGTCCATTCCAAATGGTCCTGGGCAAACTGGATCCTAGCCGCCCTATTCTTCTTGGATATTAAAGGTTTTTTTGCTGGTCGACGTCCGTAAAGGCCCATTTCGGTTAACCGACGGCGAATGGTTCGCAAAGATACTTTTACTTCCGGTATTTCTTTTTGGATTTCTTCAGCAGTCATAAAAGGATTTTCAGTGACCAACCTTTTTATTTTTCTCTCTGCGCTTTGTCCATTTTTCTTGGCCTACCGGTCCTGGGATGGGTAACTACAGAGTTTATTTTTTTAAAAAGAGCAATGGTTTTGCAAACTACTGATCTATGCCTATTAATTTGTCTTGCAATATCACTTTTTTTAACACCAGCTTGAAACTTTGAAATAATTAAATTTTTAAGATCAGTACTAAGGTCAATTCCACGAGGCATTTTGCACAGTGTAAACAATATATCAACAAACATTAAAACCGAACTGAAAATAAGATTCTTTTAACAGTGGAAAATAAATGCCCTTTGGAATGTTTCTCCACTTTTGTCAGCAAAAAACTTTAAAAACAATTTTTTCTGCGAATGATAAAGAAAAGATAAAAAATGTTGGAACATTTTTAAATAGCATTAGCAAAGATTAATATAGTCCAGTAAATATTTTTACAAATTTGTTATATTTTAAAGATTTATTACCATAAAAGTAAATGTTTCTCCACTTTTGGCCGATAGTGTATACCAAAGGTGGGTCGGAATGGATCGAACCCCAAGTCGCTAAGACCAATAAGTCTAACCTCCTTTCTGTTGAAAAGTTTGGAAAAAATACTGGATGTCCACATAAGGGATGGCCCACTCAGGGTTCACCCCTTTAACACACACCAGTATGCATACGAGACCGGTAAATCAACAGAATTAGCCCTCAACAACCTGGTGGCAAACATCGCCAGCTCCCTGGAACAAAGGGAGATGGTGGTGGCTGCATTTTTAGATATTGAAGGAGCTTTCAACAATGCGTTACCTGACTCCCTGTATGAGGCTGCAGCTTCTAGAGGGATCAGTCCGGTCATATGTGACTGGATCAGGACCATGTTAGAAAACAGAAACATAACCACCCATATGCAGGGGGAGATGATCAGATTTAGGGCCGCCAGGGGTTGTGGTCGCTCCTGGTGGATGACCTGCTGGTCATACTCTCTCTCTCTGGGAGATCGATCTGCAGGCATATGCAGATGATCTAGTCATCCTAATTAAAGGAAACTCTGAAGAGATGATTTCGAACATCCTTCAAGAAGTACTAAACACCACACAAAGCTGGTGTCAAAGGGAAAAATGACAATAAACCCTCAAAAAATGGTTATTGTCCCCTTCACCCGAAAGAGAAACCTGGTTAACTTGAGACCACCAACTCTGCAAGGTGAAACAATACTAAATAAACTAAATATCTGGGGTTGATCCTAGATAGCATTCTTAGCTGGAATTCGCACCTGGAAAAAGTCATCCGTAAGGCGACCCTATCTTTCTGGACATGCCGCAGGATCTGTGGCAAATCCTGGGGCATGCAACCAAAACAGATGTACTGGCTATACGTGACAGTCATAAGACCAATGATCACGTATGGCTCTGTGGCATGGTGGCGCAAGGGGCAGCAGCGGCTGATCCAAGCAAAGCTATCTAGCCTACAGAGACAGGCCTGCCTAATGATCACGGGCGCGCTGCGCTCGACACCAACGGCGGCCATGGAAGCCCTCCTAGGACTGCCTCCTCTGCATATCTACTTGGAGAGAGAGGCAAGGTGGGCAACATACAGACTCTATCAAGCGGTCAGTAACAAACCGCAGGCGTGTCATATGGAGGGCAACAGTCTCCTCAGGAATGTCCTGTCCTGTGACAGACTGGGAATGCCCTCAGACATAATGCCTACAGCAACCAATTATAACCGGCCCTACAGTGTAGTCTACCCACAAAGGGAGGACTGGAGTCGAAAAACGACCGACCTGCTACGGGCTGACATCTGTTGGTACACCGATGGCTCCAAAACCAAAGACGGTGTTGGAGCTGGAATATATGGACAGAGGCCGAGGGCAGAGTTTTTCTTTAGCCTGGGCACTCTCGCAACCATTTTTCAAGCGGAGGTATTTGCTATTGAGATGTGTGCTAGATCGCTGGTTGATCGGCACTGCACACGTAAGACAATTAAAATATTCTCCGATAGTCAAGCAGCTCTTAAGGCTCTTGAATCCACCCGGTGCAATTCGAAAACCGTCTGGAATTGCAAGGATGCGCTGACCAAACTGTGTCAAAACAATAAGGTTACACTAATGTGGATACCTGGACACACCGACCTAGAGGGTAATGAATCCGCAGACCTCCTTGCCAAAAGGGGGGCGGAGACAAAATTCACAGGGCCGGAACAGGTCATCGGTATATCTTATGGAACGGCCAAGCAGTTTATATCAGCTTGGACACAGACACTCGAAGGCCTTCATAAGCCCACCGAACCAACAATGTACTGTCAAACTACTGGAGCAACCAAGGGTACACCTTAAAACTCTAGTGGGACTGTACACGGGACACTGCAGATTGAAACACCACATGCACAAGATCGGCCTAGCGGAAGACGCCGAGTGCCGCATGTGCATGGAGGGGGATGAATCGGCAGAGCACATACTGTGCTCGTGCCCAGCAATGGCACGACTAAGATTCGCAATCCTCGGCAATGGCACCTTCTTGCTGGGGGAGTTGAAAGATTTCTCTCTCAACAGGATCATATTTATTAGGAGTCTGGACCTGGTGGGAGAAATATAAAAAGGTGTGAGCCACAATAGACCGATCGGTCGCAGTGGAAGGGTTTTATACCCACTCACTTTAAACCTACCTACCTCCCTACTAATGGACAAACCAACGATGTTGACAAAATTATATGATGATAAAAACGTAAAATTCTTAGTCTAAAATACATATTAGTAAATTAACTCCAGGAAAATGATGAGCAGAAAATAAACAAAAGTATTGTGAAATTTACCGGTAGGCAACACCAATAATTAAAAATAGTATTTCTAGGATGGGTAATTGATAAGATAATAATTTTTAAGGAATTAAGCAAAATAAATAAAGATACTTTTTAGTTTAGATTGTACTTAAGCAAATACCTCTATAACTTGTTTGTTTATTTAAGTACTATGAAGTGAAAAAGCTTAGGGTATTGTCTACCTGTAGGACTAAAGCGTACAAACATCTTTTGTATTTAACATGATTAGTGTTGTAAATGAAAATATTCTTAGTGGAAATATCCATGTGGAGATATTTCCATGGAAATGGAAATATTGGAAATTTCCAAACGTGTTTCGGAAATATTAGAAATTAAAAAAAAAATATATATTCCTTATACTTTTGTAAAGTACAAATTGCACACTAGAAAAAAAATTCTCGAAAAAGTATGTATTACGGCTAGGAGGAATCGGCGCATGAGTATCGAAAACTATTCCACCTGAATTTTTTATGCCCTGCCCTGCATGTTGCCATGGGGCAACCTGGTGGCATATTGTTTAAACCGAAATTGTTTAAACAATTGCAAGGGATTGTTATTTTCCAACCGGACAATTGTTTTTTTATATTAATTATTGAAATACAAATAAAAAAGGTCCTATGACTTTTCACTATAAAGTTAATATTTTTGGAGATGAATTTTAAAAGGTTTGAAAAACCTCAAATTTGGGTACAGTTGACCTATGAAAAATATATATAAAAAAAAAAGGATAAAATATAAAGAATATTTATGATTTTAAATTTCAACTGACTGACTCTGACAACAAGATGTTTTAAAAATTTAGAATAAAATTATCTATTCCCAAAATTTAACAAGCTTAAAATTTTATATTGTGCCAAAAAGTAAAAAACTTAACATTTTAAGGTCATTATAAAAATGGAAAGATGCCCCATTTTCATAATATAGCTAGATGTACAAACAATAAAGTAATAATTTTCGCTCGCTTAAGAGATGCGGGGGAAAATAAAAAAATTGCCAACTTCAGAATGAATGATCATATATTTTATTAGTTAAAAAAGATACAGAAAATTGTTTTATACATAAGTATCCTTATTAGGATTGTTAAATAGTCCGCCAGAATAATTATACGGGGTCAGGTAAAAAAGTTAACATGATTTTTTTATTGCATATTTTATTGTATATTTTAATCTAAAAAGAAAGCGTATTAAATCATCTTTTCAAGAATATAACATATCAAGAATTATTTTGGTTTTCTATGCGATTTATTTAACTTTATTTCTTTAAACCCCAGTAGACTCTAAAACAAAAGCTAGAAGCGAAACTATGTTGCCATTGTAGCTGTTGTTTTATTTATTAATTTGTGAAAATAACTTATCGACATTTTGAGAACTTTGATATAATATTAGTTTATAATAAAAGTAGAAAAAACGAAAAAATGACGAAAAATTTACATTTCGTTCGCTATCCGAAAAAATGGCAACCATTTAAGGACATATTCCGACGACTGAAATATAATTTAAAAACATAGGGCTATTTTACGAGGCCGAGTTTAAAATTTTATAATTAAGAAATTAAGAAGATGAAGAAATAAGCGTGTTAGCATTTGTCGAGTATTAAAATCAGATAAAAATTGTATATCCTGTAATGCCTTTGAAGAGTAGTACCTCAACTTTTATTCAAATGAAAACTCCTTTAATCGCGTTTAGCACTTTTTAGTGGGTATTGAATAAGACTCGGCTATGCAACGGTCATGACGCAGTCGAAAAAATATAACCAAAAGCATAGCGTATTTGCTTTTTATTGATCGATTTTTTTATCGTATTGAATTTGAGATTTGCGGATGTTAGATTGTGAAAGGTTAATAAGGAATGTCGTCTTGGTGAAGTTTTTACTTCTGTTTTATCGTCTTAAGTACACATTCTAATTTTATTCTCTAAAATTACTTTGAAGTTTTAGGAACAAAAATAGTTTTCCTTTATTGTTAATATTACCCAATATTTGCACCCTGGAGATGATGTGGGAAGATTGGAATTTTGTCACTGGTTTTTAAATAAACCTAAAGAGGATCGTTCTTTTTACAAAAAGATTATTTGGTCAGATGAATGTCCAATAACTAGTCGAGATATTCTTTACCGACATAACGAAATACTCCACAAATTTCCACAAACTGTTTGTCAACAAGGTCGATTTGGGGTCGATTAGTAAGTTTTTTTTTATTTCAAAATAAACTGTATCGCTGACGGGAAAAAAAATAAGGCAGATAGATATCTGGACATAATTCAATGAAAATGTTTCTTTAAATGAAGTAATAGAAATTTACTTTCAACAAGATGGCGCCCCTACCCATAACGTTATTTAAATAAAAGAGTGTTTATTTACTTACTTAAGAGACCATTGGATGGAAACACATAGACCTTTAAAGTAGCTAGCCCAATCTCCGGATCTAACACCTCCAGATTTTTTTTTAAGGTAGTTCTTTCCCTACAGTCCAGTCACAAAGTTTTGGCTTACTACCCATATCATACGCACCATGGTTGCAGGTCAATATTTTTTAACATGACTGTACCCCTTACACTATCGCACTACGATAAATTAGCGTATATAAAAATCTGGCAACGTCGGATATTTATTTTCCTACTCGGCTTGTACAGTCCAGCTTCACTTATACCGAATTTGTTTAAACAACCAAAAGGTTGTTGCCAAATTTTTAACACTTTTAATTTATCATTTAAGTTTTAAGCACTTAATGCTTTCTTTCAATAAATATTACACCTATATTTTTTAAATACAGGTCTAATCTTTAGGTTTAATATGTCTTTATTTTTAAAAATAATATATTATAGTGCCTTCAATCTTTTTTTCGTTTAAGTTAATTAAATTCATTGAGGAATGCTGTTTGAATTTGAATGCGGAACCGACGGAGCACGGCTCGATAGCGGCGGGACGACAGCTTAGTTTTCATTTATGAAGATAGCTTGCGCAAATATGTAATTTTATTTGGTCGTCTATAAATTTTTTGTTACACTTGCTAGGCTGATGTTTATTTTTATGGGCCAGTCATTAACGGCGTTAGGAGTAT
The DNA here is from genome assembly GCA_019359885.1 of Listronotus oregonensis. Classification (NCBI taxonomy): domain Eukaryota; kingdom Metazoa; phylum Arthropoda; class Insecta; order Coleoptera; family Curculionidae; genus Listronotus; species Listronotus oregonensis. The sequence goes on along the minus strand of JAHBCN010009173.1, from coordinate 13,539 downwards.
TTTTAGGGTTTTATTGTTACTTACTGATAATACATATAATAATACCTACAAAATTAATAAATTACCCTTGTATCCTTGAACCCACGATGAAGTCACTGTGAAAGCGCTGTGTTTATGGAAAAACTGTGAAAACCCACAGGTTTCCCGATGTTTTCACAGTGAAGTTGTTCCATAAGCACACCGTGTTTCCACAGTGGTTTCTTACTAAACCCACGGCGCTTACACAGCAAATCCATGATAAATACGTAGTAAGTATTCACCGCGATTACACAATGAATCCATGGATTTTACACTTTAAATCCAAGATGGATACAAAAAAAACAATACATTAGAATTTTAATTTACAGTTATACACTATGTATACAATATGGAAATTCTGGGAACAGTGGAACAAATTTACGGTGTGTTAGCCCACAGTGTTTCCATTGTGTATACACTGTGGGCTCAAGGATGCGACATATATTTTTCGACTAGAATTATATGGCCAATTCTAAACATTTTTGTGTAAAATACCTCATCAATATTCACCAGTTTTCAAAATAATGTTAGTTAAAAATTAACAATTTAGTCACTGTGACTGCTTACTGAGCAAAAACTGCCTAAAATAGAAAAAACAGATTTTTACTTTCCTATTCTAAGTTTTTAAAAGCTATCAGGTACCAAGTGATACCACTCGTCTATGGGAGAATGAAATGGCTTGACAAACATTACATGTTTATAAAATATTAGCAAATAAAAATCGAAATTTTTGACATTTGTCGATAACAGTAAACAGAAGAGCTAATTTTTATAGGTATTATTTTTTATTGATTAAAACGCCAGTTTTAAATTTTTTACGTTTTATTTTGATAGGGACTTTTTACGCATACTATATATATATATATATATATATATATATATATATATATATATATATATATATATATATATATATATATATATATATATATATATATATATATATATATATATATATATATATATATATATATATATATATATATATATATATATATATATATATATATATATATATATATATATATATATATATATATATATATATATATATATATATATATATATATATATATATATATATATATATATATATATATATATATATATATATATATATATATATATATATATATATATATATATATATATATATATATATATATATATATATATATATATAATAATATATATATATATATATATATATATATATATATATATATATATATATATATATATATATATATATATATATATATATATATATATATATATATATATATATATATATATATATATATATATATATATATATATATATATATATATATATATATATATATATATATATATATATATATATATATATATATATATATTATATATATTAAAATTTTTAATAAACCCATAATACAATGTAATAAACCCTTTTTTATGATTATATATACTTATTATTATTATTATTCAATTAAAAAAAATAATAAATTTAAATTTATTTTTAGTCGTTTGGTAATTTCGTGCTTTTTTCTTTTACTCCGCCTTTGGACTCGTTTCAACGTTGCCAATTCATCTACTTGCAGCTCTTTCTCATATCCCTACCCGTAAAAATATTTCTCCAAAGATGTAATTAATATTAGTTTTTTGTTCAAACTACGTGGTAAATAATTTTCATTTTTTTTAAATATTCAAAATATATTTTTCTTCATTATACTAGTTTTTCGTAAGGATGGTAAGTCTCCTTCAAAGGCAAAAATTAATAAACCTGTCATTTTCCCACGCTTCTTCCATGCTACATGTACAAAAATTGCAATTTTTAATCGCGATTATCTCGTATTAGACGTGGTCAATCTTCTTTAAATTTTACCAGCACATGTGTTGTACATTTAATAACTTATATTCAAAATTTGAAGGATTTCTTAAGATGTTGCTTGCATGACCCAACTACCTTAAGTGTTGGAAAATCAAATTTATACGGCAGTCATCTTAACCCGACAATTTGATTAAATAATTATCTAAATATCTTTAAATCCGTTTGAAAAAGATGTCGAGAGTGCATTGAAAACAATAGAGAGGCTTTCGAACATTTACAATGATTCGTGTTATTTTTTCCCTTGAATCTGAATCTTTTATTTCGTTTCAAAGTTTCTATAGTTTTGTAATTTACTTTCTTGTGCTAACTATTTCTTTTACTATGTGTATGTTAAAATATATTATGTAATATCTTCCAAGCTCCAATGTCAACATAGTTTCGTTTCTAGCCCTTCGTTTAATAGCCTACTGTGGTTTACAGTAATGAAGTTTAAATAAATCCCACAAAAACCCAGTATTATCCATGGTGTGTTATATATTCAAAAAGAAAATTTAAGATGCCATCTTTTTAGATTAAAAAACGGGGTTAATTTAATTAGGCCCCAAAAATAAAGGATTGTTTGTAACTTTTTTAAGACAAAAAACCAAAAAAATAGGGAAACTCATTTTAGAAAGGGTTTAAAATTTTAAAAAAAAAATTTTTTTTTTATTGTAATTTCTCCCCTTTTTAAATTTTTTATAAAAATTTTTGGGACCTTTATGCTTAAAAAATTTTTTTCCTAAAAAAATTTTTTTTTATTTCAAAGGGGGTTATGGCTTGAAGATAGTTTTGAAAAAAAATACCCCCCCTTTTTTTTTTTTTTTTTTTTTTTTTTTTTTTTTTTTTTTTTTTTTTTTTTTTTTTTTTTTTTTTTTTTTTTTTTTTTTTTTTTTTTTTTTTTTTTTGTAGACCCCCTTTTACCTTAAAAAAAAATAAATTGACTTATTTGCATCTCTTGGGGACCAATTACAAAAAAAACGGTTTATGTAATTTGAACAATAATTTATTTAATAAGAAAATTTTTAACTGTTGGAAATAAAAAAATTTTCATAGGAAAAAAACCCCTTTTTAATGCATAAACGCCGTACACCAATTTTAAAAAAAATATTTAAAGTGGAAAAAAAATGGAAAAAAAAAAATTTTTTTTCTTAATTTTTAACCCCCCGTATCTCAAAAGAAAAAAAGTTTAGGACATACATTCATATAAATTTTTTTTTCTTAAAAGGGGCCCCAAAACCCCCCCCTTAAATATTAGAAAAGTTTTAAAAAAAACACCCTGTATAGGGTGTTTCATTTAAAAAAATGAGATCAGTTCCGATAACTTTTTTACCTGACTCCGTATTTTTTCAATACAATACAATTATAATAAACTTATGTACAAAACATTTTTCTATAAAGACAAGACAAAAGACAAAAAGTTTATTAATGTTAGACACCCACTCAGGCTTACACACGTCCAAAGGTTTGAGTACAATTTGCAAATACAATAAATAATAACAATACATAGTAAATCATTTAAAAATTACAATTTAAAACTGCAGTCAAAAACAGAAGGAGATTATACATGGACCCTTAAAATTTTATTAGGCAACCATGTCACTAAAATTGTTTTTGTAATATTTCTTTAGTGAATAGAAACATTTCGAAAGCAAATATTTTTTTACTACAAATTTAAATTTTTTGGAAGGTAGAGTTATAGAAAGTGGCAATAAATTAAATAATTTAGGACCATACTATGATATGCCAGTCCTAATTTTATTTATTCTGTGATATTTAGAATATATATTTTTCCTAGTTCTCGTTACATGGGAATGCGTGCCTTCATGTGTCCTGTAATTTGTGTTATGGTGTAAAGTAAAAAATGTAAAATTTATAAGCAAGGAAAAGTGAGTATATTTAATTCCATAAAAAAGTGGCTTGCAATCAGCCCTGGTCTACTCCCTTTATGACCGTATAGCTCATTGTTGTAAACTAAAAAATACGCTTACTATTTTAGCATGGTAAAAACAACAATGGATATGTAGCCTTTGATTTAAAACATGAGAAATAAGCTGTTGTGACAACATTTAATTTATCCCTGTTACCTAAAAAAATATAGGATCATTCTGAAATAGACAATTCTATGATTTCCCGGATATCCTTAAAGCGAGACAAATTTTCCTAATTTTGATTTTACCATTTTAAGTTTAAAATTTAACAAAATTTCGGAGAACTCATAAAATGTCCAAAAAGGGGGACATTCTGTAAACGGTAGTTTATTCGAGAGTTTAATTTATTCAGTTTGGAAACATAATATTACTGTAGACTTAAAGAACTTTATGATTTTTCCAGATTTATTTCTATAGATTAAAAACTGCTTAAATATTATCTATTTATAAATGCCACTCAAAAAAGTATAAAAAAAAATCAAAATGATCAGCAGAAAAAACGCTGCATTTAAGTACTTAGTACTTATTACGTAAAAGAAAAAATAAAAAGAGGGTTTTAGTACTTCTAATTTATAAGTGATCACGAACACTTAAATAATTTTTATTTTACGGTGGCAGAAGAAACGACTAAACATCTAAAAACCAACATAGATCCCTTATCACTTGTAAATAATTTTAATAGTTCGAATAGTTTTTATTTAATACCAACCAGTGCGTGGGAAATTTCTAACATTGTTAATGGCTTAAAAAACAAGCAATCCACTGGCATGGACGAAATTCCTTTAAGACTGATAAAAAGATTTCCACTAAAATAATATGAAATTATGGCTGAAATTATCAATGCTCTCTTCGAAGAAGGCATATTTCCTGATGAGCTGAAATTTTCTCTTATTGTGCCAATAGATAAGGGAGGTGATGTAAAGACGCCGTCAAATTTTCGTCCAATTTCTCTGTTATTGGTTCTTTCAAAGATTATCTAGTGAAGGCTCGTATAAAGAATTTTCTCTCAAGGTGTAAAATACTAGATGCTAGTCAATTTGCATTTCAAGAGGATGTAAGTACCAGGGACGCCATTTATAATTCTATGAGTAAAGTGTATTGTGATCTTAATCAAAGTCATAAAAATTTAACAGCTGTTGTTTTCTGCGATCTGGCAAAAGCATTTGATTGTGTCAATCATGAGATATTATTAAATAAATTAAACTTATATGGGTTTAGGGGTATTTCTTTGTAATGGTTTAGGTCGTATTTATCTAATAGACAACAGGCGGTTCAGGTAACGGATACTGATGGCACTAAGACTCTGTCAAACTTTAAAAAGGTGAGTCACGGTGTTCCACAGGGTTCGGTTTTGGGACCTCTGCTATTTTAAATATATACTTATTAATGACATCGCCCAGCTTAAAATAAGTGGTAAATTAACTCTTTTTGCAGATGACACATCAATTTGTTGGTCTGGTGACAAACTCGTAGCACTGCAAAACTTAATTAATAAAGACCTTGAAACAGTGAAGCAGTGGTTTGACGCAAATCAACTGTCTTTAAATATTTCAAAAACTAAATTTATGGTATTTTCTAAGAGAGACACAATTTCAATTAGAATCAACAATGATATAATACATAAAGTATCAAATTATAAGTTTTTAGGTCTACATATTGATAATAATTTTAAATGGGAAACCCATTTTAACCAAGTATGTAAACATCTAGCATCTTCCCTTTTTGCTTTAAGAACGGTCTCTACAGAAATAAACGATGCCAAAATATCCTTGGAGGTATATCATGCTTTGTTTGAGTCACGCATTAGATACGGAATAGTTTTTTGGGGATATACAACCCTTTGCAGGTCAAACCTAATTTTTTTTGCTGCAAATGCGAGCAATTAGGATTATAGGTAATGCAGATAGAATTGCACACTGCAGGCCACTATTTAAATCTTTAAAAATCCTCACGTTTTATGACATGATTGTTTATGAGAGTGTCACTTTTTTACATAGGAAAAAAATAGAGAAACGGGGCGATATACATAATTACCCTACCCGAATAAGGGATGACTTAAACCTACCCCAATCTCTTAATATGGTTACCAGAAATAGTTTGCATCACCACGGAAGGTTCTTATACAATGCAATTCCTCTAAATATAAGGCGGCTTGATACCAAAAGTTTCAATAAAGTTATCAAAAGTGCATTGTTGGAAAGTGCAAACTATTCTTTAGATGAATTTATTGTAAACACAATTCCCATATTAAGTAATTTACTGTAAATAGAGAAACTACATTTTTAAAGTGCCTTGTGATTTTGGAATTTGTTATAGGAGACCTATATTACTATTGTTGTTCTTAAAGCTTTGTTTTAATAAGATAATATTTTGTATATAACGAAAGGTTTTTGACTTTTTTTAAAACTGAAGTTTTATATACCTTTTATGTTTTTAGCATATGACTGTTGTATATTTGACTGTTATTTTACTTTTTTTAAATTTAGACTTTAACTAGTTTAGTTTTATGACAACATTTTTATTTGTGTTTTTATTTTTTTGTTTCTCGTCTTGTTGAGAAAATTATAATTATAATTATTATTAGTACAACTGATAAATAAAATGGAATACCGTATGTACTAGTTTTAAGTGAATTATTGTACAGCTTCTAGGCTTTTCAATAAATATTGATTTGATTTGATTTGATAATAAATATATGTTTACTTTAAAAAAACCTAGATGGTAAATCTAATGTAATAACTGTTCAGTTAAAATCTAAAATGCCCTAAATCTTCTAGTAAATTGTTTAAAGACCTAATCCAGTCTTGTCCTCGAAGAAAAATTTAAAGATAAATGAATGGGTTAGATGCAAGGGGATACAAGTGACCTATTTTGATGAATTAAGTGTAGAATATTATTAATTAATTAATTATTATTATATTAACATATAACCGTGCTATAATCTTAGACGCTATGAAGCATTTACAACTTCAAAAAAGTTGTAAAATTATCTTTACAGAACACAACGGTTTCAATGTCAATGCATGCAAGCTATCATTTTATAGCCTGTATGGTGAACCCATAAAAGAAAAAATACAAGTAAACACCTGAAAAACAGAATCTGGCTTTAAAAACTATTAATAAGTTACTTGTTAATACTGGATTGTAACCATTAGCAAGAAAGCAGAGTAGTAGTGTTGTAAAGAAGGAAACGTTCTCGTTGGTAACCGGGGAATGTTCGTGAACATTTACAACCCTCGAACGGGATCGTTACCTATACGCCCGAATAAGAACGTTTAAGGTAGTGCTTATATTTATAAAAAATTATATTTTATTAAGCAACCACTGATGCTGCACCTTATCTGTCATCTGTCCAGGGGGGTACAATAAAAATTCATTTGGTTATGACAGAACTATAACATGAAAATTATTTTATTTTTCTTTTTAAGGGTCGTCCATTAATCACGTGAAGCTAGAAATGGGGGAGGGGGTTCGACAAAAAACACGAAATATCACAAGGATGGAGGGGGTGTAGTGAGATATCACGTGTATTTATTTTGTCGTTGAACGCGCGGTTTCTAAACAACCGAAAAGCGGCGTGTGAGCTCGACTTGCCGTTACCAAACAACGATTTCCCATTTTTATTACGGTCCTTAATTTTCCAGAATGGAATTAGATTATACTTACCTGTAATTTAAGATAATATTATAAAATTTTTAGGATACTTCGAACTAAAAAAATACACTTATTTCGGGTAGGGAGGTAGTTAGTCTTAAACCTCACCACGTATCACCAGGAGAAGGAAGTTGTTAAAAATATGCTAAAAAAACATAACGTGATTAATGGACGACCCCTTTTTAGAAAAACAGCCATGTTGTTATCCTTCTTTATTTTTAAGTTCGTCAATACTTTTCGTTTGTGACTTCGAAAATATACCTGCTGGAGGCAGATTTGCTGCTTGGCCGGGCGAACAAGCGTGCGAGAGAGAAAGAAAACAGGGCTATGTGTGCTAATATGGGTCGACCAGAGGTAGGCGGGTCGCCGATTAATGCCAGTACGCCGAGCGAGATAGAAAGGTTACAGGTTATATCCCTATTTTCTTTCTTTCTCGCACGCTTGTTCGCCCGGCCAAGCAGCAAGGCTGCCTCCAGTAGGTATATTCTTAAACGTTAATCAATCCGGAGATAGCATATTTTTTTACAAATATTAGGTAAAAATGATTTAATATTTTAAAACAGTTTTAAAAGCTTCTTAAGGGGCTTCAAAATCAAATGAATCGTTTTTAATAATGACCCCATAGTCGCAAAAGACAAGAATGGTTTCCAAATCATCAATCGCAAAAACAGCTAGAGCCCCTAGAGGAAGACACAATCACAAGACAGAAAAATATAATAAAACTGTTATATTATTATTATTACATAATAATAATAATAATTATTTTCCATCAAAATCATTTTTTACAATGACAAATAAATGTCACAAACTATGTACCGTGCACAATAATAATACATTTAAAATACAAATATATATGAAGACATATTAAAAGAGTAAAAATAATAAATAAAATTAATTAGAAGTTAAAACCAAATAAATTCATGTACATGAGAACGAGAATGTTCCCGGAAAAGTGCAACAATTAAAATGAAACACATACACACGTACATAAAAACAATTCAATCAATAATCAAAGTTAAAAGAGTAGATACATTTACTCTGCAAGAACTGCATCACCCCCTCCAAAAATTATCCTTGTTTTCTATTTCACTCAAGTTATGTGGCAAATATTTATAAGCCTTGACTGCACAATAATAAGGTCCTCTCTCAAAAAACGTTGAGTTATGAGTAGGGATACTAAGGCCACCCCTGCCTGTAGTGACAATTGTCATAGAGTTGGAGTAAAAGTCAGAGTTTAGAGAATATTAAGAATTTTGGGAAAATTGAGCATATTCAGAATGTATTATAAAAGAGCAAATTTATTATGGTTGATTGACTCTTATAAGCTTGTTTATTCTTGTTCTTGCTTGAGGAACATTCTCCAAAAATAAATTCTAGGGAATTTTACAACACTACACAGTAGTTTACTTAAACATATTATTTATTTGGACAAAATAATAGAAAATGTTAATAAAATAAAGTAGAAGGTTTCACAAAGTTATGAGCCAGAAATCGCAAAACAGATGCCAATAATAAAACAATTCTTGTGCGCAACTACTTCCACAGCATCCATAGAACAAATATTTAGTGCTTTCTGCTTCGTACATTTAAATATTAAGAACAAGATAGCCATAGAAAAAGGGGAAAAACTAGTACTTTTATTCAAACCATATAATGACAACAAAAATATAGAAACATTAAGTTTGTATTAAGCTATTTTTTTTTATTGTTGTAAAGTAATGCGTTTTACTTTTAATTTTTGAGAAAATTTTTATATTATATAGTATCACTTGATCTTTACTTTATTTTACGAATTAAAGGAATTTTGGGCTTAAATATAAGGTAAGATCTTAAAAACCTGTCTTTTTATTTACTTTAAACTGTAGGGACAGTGTTCTTTGTTTAATTTTTACACAAAATTAATTATGAAGTTTAGAAATTTATGAGCACCTGGAAGTAAAATGCAATTTCATAGGAATTGGCAGTGTTATATACCATATTCTATATAAAAATAATATAAACCAAAATACCAAGTAAATTTTGCATGCTACGCAGTTTTTTACGACTGCTAACATAGCAAACTTATTTTTTTTTCTGACATTAAATAAAAGCAGAATATCATAAATGCTGTTTTGAATACAATTCAAAATAGAATCTTACGCAAATAAAATAAATTAAAAATGCAAATTTCTAAAATATAGTGATGTTTATTTAAGTTTTACCTGCACTGCAAGGCCGATTCTTTCTGCTGTGGCGCGACCATTGTAGAGATCCAAATTTAGTTGATCCCTTGTTATTTCGTTTTCTATATATTGACTTAGATACCTTTTGATAAGGCACGAACAGACACTTTTTTTCATCCATTCTGGTATCAAATTTTTTAACCACATAGGCATGGTGAGGCTTTAAAAAGCTTCAAAAATGTGTATTTACATACTTAAATGTGAACCCTTTGTTATGATGTTTGACGACGTAATGTTTGAAACATGAATTATCGTTTTTGTAGGTACTTGGTTGGTCAGAAATAGTGATGGGATATGAATTAAAAATAATCGATAATCCGATTATTGAAATAACCGCTATCATGCGATTATTCAGATTTAATTTTTTATTTTTCGTAATTCAAATTAAATCTGAATAATCGCATAGCGGTTTTTTCAATAATCGGATTATCAATTATTTTTAATTCGAATTATCCCATCACTATTTCTGACCAACCAAAGTTACCTACCAAAACGTGGCGAAATCGTCTATGGTCAATTGCGTGGTTTTTGACAGAAAGCAGCTGCTTATCTTTTCTTCCGGACATGCGCTAGCTTGTGATAATAGAGAGTTTATACGCCACTTATTTTACGTTTAAAGTAACGGTACGTCCTTTCAGCATTAATCAGTAATGTTCTGTCCAAATATGCCGTACAAATAAACAATCCCAACAATCGTATTGGTAGGAAATCGCCTGAGTTGCCAAATGTTGGATTTTTAACCAATACGATTGTTCAAGCACATACCTTCTAGATTCTAGATACGTTAAAGTACACCAATACTCCAAAGTTTGGTTCAGATTTAGAGACCACACGACAGAGCCGTTTTACACATACTTTAATTTTAGTAAAATTTATGGCGAAACCTTTGAAAACCTTTGAAATTAATATGGTCATATTTATATTTTTCTAGATAGTTACTGCATATAAGCTTTTCTTTAGCCAAGTTACGGTAATTATCTCGAAAGTTGCCTCCTCTCCCATTTTAACCAAATTTGGTATACGAGGGTTTTTTGGGGCGCTGATTACAAATCTGAAAAAATATTTTTTCGGCAAAGTTTCGTTTTCGAGATATTCATCATCAAAGTTGAAAATCAAACTAACCTTATTTACACTATTCCTCCTTCTTTTAAAGAATTTTATTTTTTACCTACATTAAAAATATTTCCAAATACTTTTAATAAAATGTTTTTATGTTTATTTTACACCCTTTTTCCATTTAATTACAAACATCCACTTTCACACGCCCCAACGTGGCCGCAACCATGTATACACTAGTTATTTTAAAGGCAAATATGGCTGCAGCCTTTGAACTTGAAAGTTCGCAATTTAATGTAAAAAAGATGTAAAAGTAAATTAAAATACAAGGTTTTAAAAGGTGTTTATAAAATATTGTGGTAATTGTCTCGAAAGTTGTTTCCTTTAACCAAATTTGGTATTTTAGGGGCTGATTACGAATCTGAAATTTTTTCGGCAACGTTTCGTTTACGAGATATTCATCATCGTTAAAAATCAAACTAACCTAATTTTCACTATTTTCCCCTTCTTTTTGTAACAATTCTTGATTGTTACACTAAGTGGAAACCAAAGTATAACACCTTTTAAAACTTGTTTTAATTGTTTATTTATTTTACACCTTTTTTCCATTAAATTGGAACTCTCAAGTTCAAAGGCAGCAGCCACAATTGTTTACAAAAATCCTAGTGTATACATGGTGCCTACAGTTGCGGCGTGTGAAAGTGGAGGTTTGCAATTAAATGGGAAAAAAATGTAAAATTAATAAAAACAAGTTTCTAAAAGGTGTTTGTGAAATATTGTGTACCAATTTGGTGTAAAAATCAAGAATTCTGTGCAAAAGAAGGAGGAATAGTGTAAATAAGGTTAGTTTGATTTTCAACTTTGATGATGAAATCTTGAAAACGAAACGTTACCAAATTTTTTTTTCAGATTCGTAATCAGCGCCCCAAAAAACCCCCGTATACCAAATTTGGTTAAAATCGGAGTTAAGAGCATTCATCATCAGCTGATCAAATTCAAATCGTGCTTCGACGGTAATGAACGAAAAACCCACCGTTTCGTAACTACTGGCAACAATGTACGGTCGCTATGCCAATCGCCGCAAACAGTTATTTCTGACCAGGGTCGGATTTTATTTTTACATAGGTTTTTATAAACAACATCCTTCGCAATTTAATACGGTCTTAGCTAAATTTTTAGTTTATTGAGAAAAGTTACCTAGTTTAATTTAAGCTCTATTTTTATATCTGATATACTATGTTTGTGTGGTTTGTTTTTTTCCTTTGGGTATTTTAAAAAGTGCAATTATAGAAAATTTTAGACAAATTATAAATAAATACCACGAATAATATAAGTAACAGCAAATTTAAATAAACTTTTAAAAGTTCAATTATTAAAAAATGTTGAACAAATAATAAAATAATCTCACTAATAATAAAACAGCAAATTTTAATAGACTTTAAAAAAGTTTAATTATAAAAAAAAGTTTTAAACCATTATAAAATAATACCACCTAATAATATAAATAACAGCAAATAAACTTTAAAAAACGTGCAATCATAAATGTAAGACAAGTTATAAAATAATACCTAATAATATAACAAAAAATAGACTTATTTAACAATATTACATACTTTTCCTTCACGTATAATATTTCTAATGGGCAGTTATATATGGGACAGATTCGACTAATATGTTTTGGCCAAAATCGCCGCTATTTATCCTAGGATCTGATGGACTGTCCGGACATCACTCTAATAAATTATGAAAACCCTAATTATAAACCTTTCATAACGATAATATCATATATGTAGATATATATTATTTTTAGTCCGTCCCATCTTTAAAATGCAAATCACATTAACACACTAAAATATTAAATATTATTCTAATCTCTAAAAATAGACATGAAAATCGCCGTCACCGCGCCGGTATCCTATAAGCTTGCTGGTTGCCAAGATGTATTTATAACATGGGCTTCGTTTTTTCTCCCAAAATTTATTAATTACGTAATTTAAAAATTGTCAAAAAACTAGGGTTTATTTAAAATTTTGGACCCTTCATAAATTATGGGGAAAATGGTAAACAATGAGGGAAAGTATTTTAAAAAATATAAATATTATACAATAACAAAAACAAAAAAAAGTTTAAAAAAATGATACTTCTTAATACCTTTCCCTCATTTGTCGATATAATTGGAATATATTTCCAAAATTTTGTTTAGTTTCGTTCGTTAGTTTTGGCGCCATTCTTTAAAAGAAAATAGCTTGTAAACAGCAGGTAGAATCCTTTAACAATTCAGAGGAAATGATGCAAAATAGGAACCGAATTATATTAAAAAAACAAACCAAGGAAATATTTCAAATCATTTATGAAATGACATCCTGATTTACCTTACCACCCCTACCACAAATGTTTTTTTGGGTCTGGTTCCTTACGGTCCCATTTGCCAGTCATTATGGGTGGTACGTGTTTGTCTGGCTGAACCATCAAATGGCCACTAAGAAATCAGCCCTGGGATTCTGTAAAAATCTAAGGAAAGAGAATGTCAAAATAAGATCACATTCCTTTTGCCCTTGGCTCTATTACCACCGCCATTTTTGGTTATTTTTATGTCAAATGCAATTAGTTTAAATATTTCAACTAGAGGGCGTAACGTATCAATTTCAATTATTTATTTCTTTGGTAAATCGGTTTAAATTTTCAAGGTAATCTCAACAAAAAAGGGTGGAATGTGGCTGCCTGGATATCAGGCGGTTTGGTTAACAAACAAAACTATTGATAATACCACAAAAATTTTGTTTTTAATTTAAATTTTTTTGTAGATAGC
>JAHBCN010009172.1:0-35704 GCA_019359885.1 Listronotus oregonensis | reverse complement strand
GAAAACCTTTCTTTTTCGGTTTAACGTTTTGAGCACGCAAAGCTGAGTTTATACCCCTTTTACCGACCAATCAGCACGTTATAGTGGTAGAGAAAGGTTATACATCCATTCTTTCTCTCTCGCAAGCCTAAGTGGCAAGGCTGCCTCTAGAGGCATATACTCAACACGGGATACACAGTAATAAACGGTTACTGGGTTACTCGCGAAAAAATTTCACAAATTAGACCGCGCATTTAATTACGTCAAAACCGTCACCGGTTAAATTTGTCAGCCATTTTGATTATTTTAAGATGATCGCATGAAATTTCACAAAAGTCCAGTTTATAGTGAAAGTACTTGTTAAAAAGTGTTAAAATAATATTTAAGTGTTTCAAAGACTGTTAACTCGTTGTAGAAATGTTTCGAACAAGACAAGAAGTCGATAAACACGTCAATAGCAGCTTGAAAAAAATAAACAACGAGAAGGAGGTATGTCCTTTGTAACGATTTTTGGCTGCCCTTCTCACCGGCTATATCTTTATCAAGTTTCCAAATATTGTGATTTTTACGTATTTTAACTATTTCTATTGATTAAAAATGGTTAATAGTCTATATCATTGTTTTCTTATGAGTAATTTTTTTAAATACAAGGCTGAAAATCCTATTTTTAGTACAGTTTCTATGCATGGTTCATAACGGTTTTTTTAGCAGCGGATTTTTTTAAATTTGCACCCAAAAAAATGCCGTTGTTAATGTTACACAAAATTATTTTTTTTAAACTTACACCTAAGTCATAGAACTAGTCTTTAATACTTTACCCTCAGTTTATTAAACTTACAAGTGGATGGGGTTATCTATAAATTTTACAATCAAGTTGATTATGAAATTATAGATTTCATAAAAAACGGTCTTATAATAATTCCTATAAAACTGGAGTGATGATCCATCGGCTTTATATGGACTTATAGTGGTCAATTTTGACTCGCAAGAGGTCTAGAAATTAACATCTTAAAAAGTTAATAGGCTAATAGGCAATAAGTTGTTAAAATCACATTTGAAGTTTAATTATTTTTTTATTTATTCATTTATTATATGGACCTAACAGACATAAACTCAAAAAAATGTACATTTCGTACTCTTATGAGGGTCTCTCACTAGCTGCAATATGTTTACTGGAGTGTGCCAAGTCGAGCCTTATCAGTGGGGATCTCGAAAGTTTGAAGATATAGAGTGTAGATTAAATGGAGGTGTTGTGCAATTTGATGCTGATTTGGAAATACCTTTATAAAAATTATTTACTTTTTTGTATATTAGGTGTGATACATCATTGGTTTTGGGAATCCCAAAAGTTCTTAAATCTGTGATAAATAATTCGAGGACCCATATTTAAAAAACAAAGTTGATGATGGCAGCTCAAGAATGAAACGTCGGTGTGTAAAATCTAATAACACTGTCTTGTAGAACAGAAAAAGTAGCAATGGGAATGTAAAATTAATTATGTTATATGTGTACAAATAGAGTCATGTGTACAATATAAATGAAATCATGAATATTCAGTTTTTTTTGGAAAAGTCTCTTAGAAGTATTCGAAATTTTAAACTTCAGAAGGTGCCATTTTGATCACCATTCCGAGATTCCAATGATACGGCTTCAATTTGGGACACCCTGTTACATTTTTTTATTTAAGGCACTTGCAGAGTGTTTCGCAATAACAGGCAGTGTCTCACTGAGTGTTTAGCAATTGCCTAACAATGCGTCAATGCTGCAGGGATTTGCAATAGTGCTGCAATGTTTTGTAATGCTTTGCAGTGTCTTAGCAATGCCTTGTAGTGCATTGCATTGTAACGCATTGCAGTGTCTCGTAATGCTTTGCACTGACTTGCCAGGGTCATGCAATATTTTTTCAGAGTATTTTTTTAAACACGTGATTTTCAAAATATGTGTACGAAAAAAAATAATAGGCGAGGCCCTCAGTGCCTTTATTAAGTTTCTTTGTGCAATCATCTGATGTTGTGTAAAATTATATAGTATATGTATTTATTAATTTCATTGATTTTTTTTAACAATAGACTATTTGCCACCATAAAAAATAAGCTTTATATTGTGGTCGTCCTATCAGATGTAAGTATAAAGAAGAATATTTCTCTATAATATAAAGTAAAATATGTGATATTTATTACAAAATATATGTATTAAAAATTCAAATATTTTTAAAATTAATTCAGTGATTAGAACGCTCTGTGATTGGTTAACCTAAACTTGGTGACCATCACTTGCAAGTAAATAAATGTCAATAAGCTTTTGTGTTGTGTGTTTTCAGGTGTTCTTTCGATCTTTAACTATCTAAATGAACTGTTTCTTGACCATTTTATATTAAAAACATATTTTAAGTAACATAATTATCTGTTTAGTACCTCAAAATGGACACAAATTTTGTGCAAGCCGATAACATAAACCTACCTGAGATAGACATTTATGATTATTGCGTTTCCTTTAAAAATAACGCTGACTACTATGCTGCAGAACTCAAAAATGTAAAAACAATATTAGCAAGTACCTCTAAAAAAATTATTTATTTACCTGTTCAATATTCAGTATTTCTCAAAATCTTATTGTAGGTTTTGTTTATGGAGGTGTAGAAATATAAGTGGGTAGCATCTTCTTAAAGAGACGAATTAGAAAAGTAAATTCTTCTCGTGAAGCCCATTTCTGTATTTCGTGGTAATATATTATAACAGTTTCCATCTGCGATTCAATAATAATACCGTTAAGTATAAAAAGAGAAAGTACTAACTTGCTAGATATTTACCTTCTAGAACAAACAAAATCATTCTAATCCAAAAGTTAGGTTATACCTTAAAGTGTTTATAAGTTATCTAAAGGCGATATTTTGTTGTATATGAGGCAACTCGTAGGTATTTAAAGCAGGATATTGGTATACTTTACATTAAAGTCATCTTCACACATAAAAGCAATTGAATGTGATACAAAGCTTTTTGGATCTCTTTCTCGAGCTAATTGTAACCACTATTTTCACCTTTTAGGATTTGTTGGGACAGATATAAAACAGTGAGTTTTCAGAAAAAGTATTGGTACACATTGTAGTAATTTCAACATTGAGTATAATATTACAATAAATTGAGAAATTATTAACAAGGTAAAGAGGTAATTCCGACGTTACTTGCACTTCTGGCGTATACGATCCTGAGGTAACTCGGTGGTATGTATCTGAGAACCGTCGTTGTCTGATCATAAATATCTTTCCTGGCGATCTGCATTTTAGAGGCTAATGGGGAGTACCGATCCAGGAGCACGGACTGGGAGAAATACAAGGAAACGACCATCAATCCGTAACAAAAATAAACCAGTATTAGGGAATACTGCTGACATAGAGCTGCTTCCTGTGAACTACTGGAGGCTATTACAAAACTCTTATCAGAATAATCATCCTGGTAGCAAACTGCCAGGAAAGCCCTACTCAGGAATAACGTCAACTCACTGAGCTAAGGAAAAACCCGCAGACTGTTCAATAGAGCGTAAGAAAACAGGTGAGTGGGATGAATATCAATCTGTACCACCGAATACAATAAACGGGTCCGTAGGCAAACTGGATTCAGTGGAGGAAATACTGTGCCAGAGGTTGAAAATACCAGCACGGCAGCCAGACTCCAAAATCCTGTCTAAAGATCCGGTCAATCCTATTGGCACTCAAAAACCAGATGGAAACCTACTCTGAAACTGGCAGGGAAACTTTGGAGATTTTGCTTTCAAACACATCTACCAGATCAAGAGAAACCCGCTTAATGATCTACCCAGTCGTCAATGTTCCGAATATTCGGCCCACAAGAAGCGACCGGGAAGTAGCAAAGTAGCTCGCATCCTGATGAAAATCGAGGTAATGAACTGGGGCTTTAAGCCTACAGCACCTGACCTGATGGATAATCCTTAGCACTACTACAGCAGGGAAAGCAAACCTTAGCTCCACTGTTGTAAACTCTTCCTGCAACCTTAGCTACGAGCTATTTGCCCACGATGAAAGCAGACTAAAATGGTCTTTCATTCCAAAGCCGGGTAAGGACTGCTCCCAGGCATAGGGACTTAGACCAATTACATTGTCGTCTTTTATGATAAAACAATGGAAAACTGATCGACAGGTATGTCACAGAAAACTCTGATGAGAGGCCATCCACAAAACCAACATGCCATCAGCCAGAAAAATCATGAATCGTCGGATTCACCAACTGGCACCAGATTAGAATCCCCACTAACAACAAGAAATCACTGTTTTTGCATTTCTGATAGCATTGGATGTTTTTGATCTAACCTCCTTCAACTCAATGGCCGCGGCTCTGCCAGACATAATGTTGCACTGATTATACCATTTGGTGATAAAACAACATGTTACTTGGCAGACGGAGCGCAAGCAACGTTAGTTCAGCGAAACAATGGAGGTGCCAGTGGCCAAAACTATGCCCACAGGAGGTCTATCCCACCACGTGGGGGGATATGGTTGTTGATTGAACTCTGCGGAACTGAATAATAATACTTTATACCAGGGTATGCGGATGACATCACTATACTTGGTCGGGAAGCATTAACAAAACAACCTCGGAGCTTTATAAAGTGCACTGAGAATGTAGAGATGAACATGGTGAAACCTTGGCTTGCAGAATCAGGAAGGAACTGGGTGCGCTAATTTTCTTCAATGTAGACTTAAGGAAGCTGGATGATTTAAAATCTCCTCAGTTCTTCGGTACCACACTCCTTTGCTATGTTCAGGTGGTAAAAGTACTCCAGATTTAACTCCTGGTTTCTAAGCTAACCTGAATCCACATATGCAGAATGATTGATGAGGCAAAATGGCTCAACTGGCTACCAAAAGAGCTTGTGGGGAAGAATTGGGATTTCAGCCACGCATAGCACAATACTGGCTGTACACTGCTGTGTGGCGACTCATGATAATCCCTGCTGTTCAACTATCTGGTGGTTGAAATAGAACAGAGAAGTGCAGAGCTGGAGTTGTCCAAACCCAGCCACTAGCATAGTCTCAGGAGAACGTGGACTCTTATTGCAGCTACCCAACTCTGCAGCCATGGACTCCTAACCTGCAGCCATGGACCTTCTACGCTAAGCCTCCCTCTTGGTATAATTATTAAGGGAGGCAGATTTGGGGCATGTACAGGCTGAATGTGGTCTGCACTGTGCCTGGGCTCAAGCCCTGACACACCAGAATAACGAGCAGTATCACAACCCACGATTGAGATGGGGAAAGTAGATATGGTACCAAACGAATAAATATATCAGGACTATAAGAACCCAGCTTGTTCTGGCAGTGGTGAGCGATCTCCTGGTCAGTCTCGGGAAGTTGGTTTGGTATACCATGATCCAAGACTGACAATGGAGCGTGGCAGGAATATGATGGTATGACCCCAGGTTCACTGCTATGCTTCCTGTGGCCATTGATGCCACTGTTTTCCAAAGCAAACAGAGTATGCCTTACTTAACTGTCGGCAGAGAACTTGAGGAGGAGATAGTAAGGGCAGGGACATTTGGATGATTCTCTCTGATAGCTCAAGCGGCCACAAAGCTTTCTTGGTGATCCCCAACAAGTCAACTGTTGCTGGTTTGAACTGTCTTGCACGCCTCCCGAACCCCAGCTAACCACAACAAAGTTGCTTTCCTGCGCCAGGACACAGGGGGAATGATAGGCAATGAAATGTGATTCCCTCAAGCTGTGCTGAGGTCTGTTGAACAAGTTTGTATCCTGAACTGTTTTTGACACTAAAAAGCCTCGTTCAAAGCACACTGCGGGATTCAAACACAACATCAGTCATACTTAACCACATCTCCAAGTGTACTACAGTAAAATCAATGCTGGACTAAATTAATTAAAGCATTTGACAAGTGAACTACTAAGCACCTCAAATAGGAATCAGACGTAGGATAGTGACACGATTAATAACCAGTGACACTGCACCAAGAAAGATATACATCTATGTAAATTCTATAGAGAAGAACCCATTTGCAGACTATGACGTAGCAGGAAAGAGACAGCCTCTCACATCATATATGAATAGCCCTGCACTCTGGCTAAGGGAGAATAAACCAAAACCTCATGGTGGACACTAACCACCAGGAGGCTGGATAATTTGCAAAGAACAGTGGTGTGGCTGGCCACACCTGTCAAGGTATCAAACCTTTAATTGAAAAATACACAAGATAACAAGTTCTTAGGCTGCAGCGTCGAGGCGGACAAACCCCAATCTCTGTGGGTATTTACTTTTATCAATCAATCAATCAATCAACAAAATCTCTACTGGGTAGTTGCACTTTGTTAACTGTTTTTATCAGGCGGCGATTGCTCACGCAAAACATGGTTCACTCTAGACAGCAGAGATGGTATGTTTAGCGAATTTTATAATTTTTAAACTGTAACATTGACTTTATACACACAAACACAATACAAAAATATATTGTGTTTGTTAGGTACCAAAGAATAATTTAAAACGATTTTTTCAAAATCAGTCAAATAGTCTATTAACTAGGGATTTTGGATGTACAACACTAATATTAGGGTACGTTGTGCTGCAGCTGGAGAACCATCGCAAGTGGTCCATAGGAAAAAAGTTAGGAATCAGAAATTTAAAACTAACTTTAAAAGTTACTCTGAAAATTTTCTTATATGTATATAAAATACCAAGAAAAATTATGATTAAGGAAACAGGCTGCATAATAATATTATGAAACTGCTAATCAGTGTTTTATAGTCAGGTGTAATATTCTTAGTTTTAAATACCTTAATTTGCCATTCAAGAAAGTTATTTTAGAATGGTCTTTATGGTAGTAATGCAAAGAGTGTTTTTTTAAAAATTAAAAAAATGTTTGTCTATGTATTTTTTTTTACCAGCATTTATTAGTTTAACTGTTTAAAGACAGGTTTGTTCAACCGAATAAAAAGACTATATTAAAACTTTTATAGACCATTTTCATTGGTTTGGGGGTTAAGGTATTCTAATATTTTTCTTGTTTCATAACTATTTATATTGTTAAAGTGTAATAACCTACTTTGACTTTAATTGTTCATTAAAGTTAGTTTTATTGTTGTGGAGGTCACCTTAATAAGAAATAATATATGCATATTGAGATAATATGTTTATTTGAATAATATGAGTGAAAGCGCCTCTTTTTTCCCGTGAATTTTTGCAGGATACGACGCTGAAAAGGAGGGTAATAAACTGCACAGAAATGCACTTTACTCTAGAGGAATGTGTATATAATTTTTTCATTACCCATTGAAATTTTCAAAAAATTATTCTTCAATTTGTAAAGTTCTTATTAAATTAGGGGTTTGAATTGTTGGACAAACGCCTGAAAAATAAAACTTCTCCAAGTATAACCTAAATAGGCACACACACCGAAAACAAACAAGAATAAACATTCGTTCTCTTGGAGTTCACTTTCTTTAATGTGTTCTTTGTTTAATAATGTTCGCTTTATTCCGTCTACATAGCGCCAATCAAATACTGGTTCACCTCTCGTTTGACCAATAGAAAAGCTGCGGGATTGTTTACTGAACAAATTTTAGTTCTTTAGGAATGAAGTCGAATTATATCATTTGTAGTTATGTTATCCAGTGAGAAAAAACAAGTGTTTCGTAAATTACATCAGATATATTTCTTTGTCAATCAATATTAGGTTAGAAAATTTACTGTCGCGTTCAGAAATTCATGCTAGTCTGTTATGTTTTGTATATGTTCAGAAATTAACAAATGATGATTTAGGCTGGTTGTACCAACAATTTTGCAACCTTTAGCATAAGGTATTCCTTAAATGGCCAAACAAGCACCATTTATTACTGAGATTTACGAACAAATAACGCTAAGGGTTCTTTCACATGGGGAGTTACGTCTCTCGCTCCTATACAGAGCCTTGCCCTACCTGCCTGACGCCTGACCCCCCGGCTCGAGATGCAGGGACGTGAGGGCTCTCTGTCTCCCGATACGTGGCGGCTCCTGCCTCCGTTTGAGAAAGCTCCATTGACTCGTTGCATTTTGGTGCTAAGAGCCTTCCTCTCTCAGGAGTGAGAGACGAAGCCCCCAAAAGGAAAGGAGCCTAATGGTTCCTTAAATTGTTGGAAAAATCGGCCATTAGCAGTATATTATCATTTTTACACTGTCTATACACTTTCAATCTCAAAAATAAAAATAATCTTGTAGTATTTATTTATTAATAAATTCAGTAACAATTAATACCATTATGATTATCATGAATAATAAACAAATCTACAGATAATTTTAAATATATATTATTTTTTTTCAACTAGAAGAGGGAATGGAAAGTTTGAAGCGCAATCGCACTCAAATTGAGAATGTAATACAACGAGCAGTAGATGTACTGTAAACTGAGCTTATAAAAAATTGTGAATAATAGGAAAAGAAATTATATAAAATTATTTTAACCCTGTGGTAATGTCAAATACTCATAATTTACCCTATTTAGTTCATGAAAAATACTGCCTGGATGAATATGTTAACACATCAAAAATGTAAAGAGTAACTAAAATAAAAATACAAACTCAAAAAACAAACATATTGCATTGCTGTTAATGTGTAATTGTAACGATAGGATTAAATACTTAAATGACGATCATGAAATAAAATTTGCAAGCACACAAAGCTCAATCTCGCCGTATTGTCAGAGTCCGAACTAAAGTCAGAGATATTGTCTTCGTCGTCGTCGTTGCGTTAGTCGTGTAATTGCCAAGTGGCGTGAATATCAGGAGGCATCACACACTAGTGATGTTTTGGGGCCGCTTGAATTACCTTTCTGTATGAATTACATATTTTTGCCATTGATCTATAGAAATTCTTGCCGCAACCCTTTCCCATGTGAAGCCAGAACTTGGAAGGTGACCCCTAAGATTGGAAATATATTGATCGTATTTTCGTTTATTATCTGACCATACCACTTTAATTGCCACTGAAACTAAGTGGGTATGGTGGCAGTCGCAAAATTTTGTGTCCTAAAGGTTTAACATATCTGATCAAGGTAGTATTTTTTCTACATTAGGGGAGTTTTTGCGCGCAATATTCCATAGATTTGATCTTCATGGCCTTTTCTGAAAGTTAATGTTCTCTTTTATTCAAACCATTCGATCAGTCTCCTGCTTTGTTCAAGATTTTCTCGATTTCTTTCGACAAACCAGAATGGTAACTTGCATTGTCCATGATTATTAATTAATTTTGGTGGAAGATTCGGAACCAGCTGAGTTTTTTAAACCATCCGTTTTCGCTTTTCCTGTTCATATTGTCATGATAACTCCCGTCTTTAATCCACTTTAAAATATTAGATCCGCGCCCTTGATGAAGCCATCTTTGGTTCCGGCGTGGACCACAATATAACGTTGACTTAAAAATATAAGTTAACTTAATTTTTCTAAACATCAGAAATAGGTAATGTTCCATGCACATAGTACTTACAGTCACCTCTCTATAAAGCCCAACCTTTAAATTTTCTTAACAAAAAAAATTAAAAATTATTTGATTGTTTGGGAGAAATGGGAGGCATGTCACGTGATAATGTTCTCAGAAATTCACTGCGGGCTGAATATGAGCTTCAAAATCTGTGTATTAACTCTTAAATACGTCAAATTAATATTTTGCATTCCATGCGAGCATATTGCTTTGCACTGAAATTATTCCTAACCATCCGCCAGAGTCCCATCGCCTGACGATTCCTAGCCGTTTGCGTTTTTACTTGCAACGCGTTTTTTAACCAAACAAGTCTAACCTAACTAAATCCAATCAACCTAGCCTAACCTAATTCACCTAATTTAACTAACACAGTATTAAGCCCTGCAAACGTAAACTGCTAGGACTCGTCAGGAGGTGTGAGACTGGAGGATGGTTGAAAATAAAACTTTTCATATATTTTCTATATTGCTTCGCTGTGATTTTTTTGAGAGATCCAGGGAGTCTTTGAAGGGCCACTATAGTTCCCAACTATCCTATTGACCTACTTTTTAATTTTTTTGTACTTTTATAAGCTTTGATAAAAATATGTAACAGACGAAATACAGATTTTACGCACCAGTTTTTACTTAAAAAATAAAAAAACATATTTTTTACCTTCACTGTTTTTCTTGTCCTGAAAGTGCTTGGCATCATCTTGCCAGCTACTACGAAATGATCCTCATAAAGATCCACGGTCTCGTCAATGAAAACTGCAAAACCTTCCGAACCTAAATTTTATTTTTGATACACTCCCTTAAAAATGTACTTTTATGAACAATATCTGGCAAGTCCATTGCTAAATAATTTCTATTATTAGATTTTTTCCAGACCGAAGCTCATACTTTTGATCCATCTTCTTAAGGAGTCGATGGAAAATTCAAAATATTCAAATTCTTCCTTAAACTTTTGTTTTATTGTTGCCAACGTAACATATTCTTTTCTGGCGTATATAGCATAAATTGTGTCCCGAATTAAATTTTTTCAAATATGTTGTAATTTTGGTTTTGCGGTGCGGTGCTTGGAAGACATATTATTGAAGCGTAATCCTGGTCTAATTTTATCCCATTCTTCCTTATATTTCATATCGTCGTTGGGCTCAATTCCTAGCATCTGCCACCTGCCAATTACATTCTAAGTTTGAAGGGCGATTCCGTTTCGGACTTTGTTCCTTTTCCAGTTGAAAAAGCCAATATATTTAAAATTATTCGCTGCGTTTGTTCATTATAATTCTTATTATATTCTTTTTCTGCATTTTTATGCTTTTCGAAATAACAAACAAGTTGACACACCAATGTTTTTGATTGGCAGTGACTGATACTTTACATAACCAAAAATATGTAAAATAATACCAGATCAGACACCCATTTTTTTTTCAAAATTTGTTACCACCAGCTTTTGCTTCGGAAATATACTAAACAAAGATAAACAAAAAATGACGTCATTACAAATGAGTATAATTTGGACTATATGTGTGTCACACCGAAAAAACAAACAAAAACATTTCGTCTTGTTCACTTCTTTGTATGTGTTTTTTGTTTATTGTTCGCTTTTTCCGTCTATGATAGCGCAACTCAAATGTTTGTTTATTCTTGTTCGGATCAGTTGGAATAGTTATGGCTGACCATAAAAACAAAAATTCTCTTGATGTAACCATCGTCCACTGGAACATGTGTGAACAAGAACAAACAAACGTTTGTTCGCCATTTTAACCGTCTACACTGAAGAAAACGTTTGTTCGCTGATGTTAATTTTGTTTGTTTTTTCTGTGTGTACATACCTTAAGATTTAAAATCACTTATGACATTGACATTATTAAAGCACAAAAATTAATTGGCATGCTCAGCTGAAAAAGAGGTAAAGTGTTGTTTTACCCTCAGTCAGGGTTAAAAACGGTATTTTCTAGGAAGGTAGTAGAAAAACAATTTGATTTAATCTAAAACACAGTTTTCTTTGTAGAGAGTAACATTTATTTTATTTTTTTAATTATTTTAATTACCTTAAGAAATGTGATGATTTTGTCAGTTTTCTTCGATTTTTTAATATGCAAAATGTTATATATTTCTTTCGTTTTTTTTTTATTAATGTTGAACCCATTTTTTCTGGATGGTAGAGATAAACACGTAGTTGGTAAAGAAAAACCACCCACGAAATTCGTTATTTTTTTGATTATGCATTTGAAAGTTAATCAATTTTCAAACACTTTAAGCACAAAAAAATTGTGGAGGCTTCAAGTGTCTTTAATTAAATTTGGAGAAACATAGTACATAAGTATAAGCTAGGGCTTCGTTAAACTTTAACATATTGTTTAAACAGTAGCATTGTGATATAATTTTTTTCTTCTTTCACTTATTTTGTTAAGCCTAAGAAAAACACATAGGGCCTGAAAATGATTTTTCACTCACATGATCACAAAATAAAATAATTTATTTATTTTCCATATATAAATGGATGATATGATGCCGTTCTTTGAGGTGTCTCTGCTTGAATAAGCCATGTTGCCAGATGTTTTCTAAAAATTTGTTATTATTAAAGGTTTTTTTTAACCTGTTTAACAGAAATGTAAGCCTTTTATAGAAAACTAACCAGAACTAACAAACAACAACTTCCAAACTATTACCGAGTTCTGGTTATTTCAAGAAGCGCCTGGTTAGGTTTTCCTTGTTAAATTGTACCCCTTTTATCGTAAATGTGTTCCGTTCGATGGTCATGTTGTTCTGGTTAGTTAAAGCGGTTTTTATTTTCCCAATATATTTGTAACTGGCTGAATTTCAAATATTTTTGATTTAATGAAAATCTTAATGATAATGGCAAAGTTTTTTTATTATAAATTAATAATATTTCGTTTGGCAACACTGTAAACGTCTTGTAAATATTTGAAATAAATGTCAAATAATGACCGATTTTTATAATTTTAGTTGCGATTTTCTTTTACACACCACCCTAAAAATTGTCCAATTTCGTAGGGCCGTAAATACATATTTGGTGGCCCTTTATTTGTAAGCCGAATGCGTTAAAGAATTTAAGCATGTACTTACAATTGTTAAAGTCAACGGTTTAGAATGTTTAACAAAACAGTCAGATTTGACAGGTTGCCTACTCAAATCATTGAATAACACTGACAATGACGTGTTTTGATAAACATTCTAAACCTGTTGTTAACTTTTAACAGTTGCTAAGTCCATTGCTAAATTTAACAACGCGATCATCACTCGACCGTTAATGTTTTCAATTTTTTTTTGTTTCTATAATCATTGAAGTTATGCAATTTGTTATAAAGTTAAAAAGGTACTGGTAATAAAAAAGCAAGATTTTTCTAAAATTTGAGTTTTAAATTAATTTTTTAAAGATGTTTAGTTTTATCCATTTTTTACAAATAAATGTATTCCTATTTATTTTATTTTTCAGCGGAACACACGTTGTTTCTCCTTTGCCAAACTCTACTTCAATGTAGGCGACTATGAACAAACTGTGCGGTATGTTACATCATACCTTAGCATCAAACCAAAATCCCCAGAAGGACATAATTTGCTGGGCAAAGCCCTGGAAAAACTGGGCAAAAGAGACGCAGCTCTGGAGGCATATAGGACGAGTCTGCAACAAGATCCCAAGCAGAATAATTTGGTGATGAAAGGTTGGTATTTTTTATATATTTTTAAACAAAATATTATTATAGGTATAATTGGTAATAAAAGTACTAAATATATACTTGTACAGATAGTGTCTGTGAGGTAGGTTTGAAAAGTCCGTGCAAAAACAAAAACTACTTACTCGTTTGGGGTAAACTTTTTTTATTTTTCTACATAGTCTCCTTTTAGGCTTATAGACTTCGTCCAACGATGTTTCAGTTTGTTGTTCCCTTCCAAATAATAGGATTTGTCTAAGTCTGCAAAATATCGATCAGTGTCTGCAATCACTTCCTCGTTTGAATAGAATCTTTGTCCCGCCAGCCATTTCTTCAAATTGGGAAACAAATAGTAGTCCGAGGGAGCCAAGTCTGGGAAATAGGGGGGATGTGAAACGAGTTGGAATCCTATTTCCATTAATTTTGCAACCACAACTGCTGAGGTGTGTGCTGGTGCGTTGTCGTGATGGAAAAGGACTTTCTTGTGGGCCAATCGTGGGCGTTTTTCTTGCAGCTCGGTTTTCAAACGGTCCAATAATGATGAATAATATGCAACTGTAATAGTTTTACCCTTTTCCAGATAGTCGATGAGGATTATCCCCTGCGAATCCCAAAAGACAGTCGCTATAACCTTTCCGACCAAAAGAACGGTCTTCGCCTTTTTTGGTGCAGATTCCCCCTTGGTAACCCATTGCTTAGATTGTTGTTTGGTCTCAGGAGTATAGTAATGAATCCATATTTCCTCCACAGTGACGAAACGACGCATAAAAGTCCTCCAGATTCTTCTGGAACAGCTGCAAACCATCCTTGCAACACTTCACACGATTCCGTTTTTGGTCAAGCGTGAGCAATCGTGGCACCCATCTTGCGGATAGCTTTCTCATGTCCAAATGTTCATGTAAAATATTATGGACCCGTTCAGTCGAGATGCCCACAGCACTAGCAATCTCATGTACCTTAACTCTTCTGTCATCCATCACCATATCATGGCTTTGATCAATGATTTCTGGAGTCGTGACCTCCACAGGCCGTCCAGAACGTTCAGCGGCACTTGTGCTCATATGGTCAGTCCGAAAATTTTGAAACCACTTGTAAACTGTTCATAGGTGCATAGTCACCATAATGTTTATCAATCTTCTCTTTAGTCTCCTAAGCGTTTTACCTTGACTTCCTTGATTCATACGAATGCCAAACACAAAGAAATAGACCAATATGGCTGACACTTGGTGTGTGTTCATTCAACAGATGCTACTAACTAAGCATGACCTCGATACGCGCCGATGGTGCCATCTCTCGGACTTTGCTAGGACTTTTCAAACCATCCTCGTATATACCTACTAGAATGTATAGACATTTTTTGTTTAATATGCAGGTTTTTAAGAGTAAGAAGTAAATTTAATTTTTCGCTAAGTATATGTAAAATAGAAAAATTTAGAATTGTATTTTTTTCTAATATCAAAAATGCATATTTATAGGTTTAAAAAAAATTACATCATAATAGATTTTACCCAGTTTTCTTTTGATTACGTTGCAGTATGTGAATTAATGGCACAAGATGACGTAGATATAGATAAATCTGGCGCCCGTTATTTCTGTGACTTGGCCCAAAGTTTGGATCCCCAAAACCCGATTGTGTCAACACTTAAAGAAAAACTGATTACTAATGACAGTAAAGATCCCCATGAAGTATCAAAGTTTCTAATAAAAGAGCTTGAAAATAGGTATGAATAGTTTTATATATGTATTTCATTATTTTTGTGCTTAAGGTAGTTCTTTCGTAAAACGGCTTTTCTTAAGTATTTATTGAAATGAAATATGTAATTCAAATCAAATCAAAATATGCTTTATTATCTTTAAAAAATATACATTTTCATAGACAAAACGTCTTAGGGACTAAAAATATCTATATGGTATATAAATTAATTAAATAGGTTTTCGGTGAACTTTAGCTCCATTTTTAAACAGCAATATTTTGATATAATTATTTTTTTCACTTATTTGTTACACCATTATAAAACACATAGGGTCTGAAAAAATTAATTTTTCACTCATATTAACACAAAATAAAATAATTTCTTTATTTCCCATATGAAATATACTAAAATAATATGGCTGACCAACATGAAAAAAGTGAGAAAGAATACCTACAAAAAGAGATGATACGATGTCATTTTGTTTAGGATTTCCTCCTTAAAAAAGCAATGTTGCCAGATGTTTTCTAATAATTTGTTATTATTGAAGGTTGTTTTTTTCATTTACCAGAAATGAAGTTTTTTTTTATAGAAACAACAAATCAGAACTAACCAACAACAACTTTCAAACTATTACCTAGTTCTGGTTAGTTGTCCTTAGGTTTTCCTCATTAAATTGTAAAATTTCTTTATCATAAATGCGCCGTCGAACAATTTTTTTTTGATCCGACAACGTCGCAAATTCTGGCCTTTTACTTAACCTAAAAACATAGTGTTTTTTCGACTTTTAATTGCATTTTTCTCTGCAAAAATGCATTTTTTCGGATTTTTTCTTTTGGAAATCTACTAAACAAAATGTGTTCTTTTTATCTGTAATATTTATTTTTTTCAAATCGAATGGAGCTAAACGACACCGGACCCAATTAAATATATAGGTATAAATAAATAATAATGAGGAGAGAAAATGATAAAAAATGATTAAAATTATACAATTAATTAAGAATTTACAGTGATAAAAAGTAAAAATTAAAATACCATTACATTAACCATTACAAACAGAGATTCCAACAAAAATGAACAATTAGTGTAACCAACGATTTTTTTAAACTAAGTCATAAACATAATCACAATAATCTTTATGCACCCGACAAAGTGTCTGCATAAAATTCATCCAAATTATAATATGCCTTCACTTCCAACATCTTTTTTACTGATTTTTTAAAGCCTTTTATATTTTTAATATTTCTCAAAGAAACGGAAGGTAGATGGTTGTACATTTTTAAAAATTCATATATATTATAGACTTTTTTGTAAGGGAGCTTGCAGGTATTGGAAGTCTTAATTTATTTAAATAGCGTGTATTATAAATGCTGCATATTTTATTGTCTTTATATTTCTTGTGAATAAGCATGGTCGTCTCTAATATAAAAATACAAGGCAGAGTCAAGATTTTTTCCCTTAGGAAATACGGCCGACAGTGTTCTCTCCGTGGGATTCCGCACATGAAACGTAAAGCTCCCTTTGGAGTAGAAACACTGATTGAAATAGCAGCCTACTAAGAAACCCCAAAGAGCAATTCCATATTTTAGGTGAGATTCTGTGACCGTTCCAGCTCATTGTAAACCACCCTGACCGCGTAGCAGCCAGAAGCAAGTTTTCTATTCAATTTAGAAACATGTTCATTGAATCTTAGGTTTTTGTCAATGTATATACTGAGAAATTAGGTCACAGATTTGTTTTCTAATACACTAGTTTTAATGGGTATATTATCGTTGGTTGAAAATATTAAGTTAATAAAAGTGTCTTTTATCTAATTGAAAAAAAATATATATATTTTTTTGTCGTTTGTAAATGTATTACCAATCAAATTGTGCATAATTAACATTGTCGATATCTGTCATGTATGAAAGCCATGTATTTATTTCGGAATATCTCAAAAACAGTTCTTACGATATTTTTTAAAAAATTAATGCAATATAAATCACAGTATTAAAAAATTAAAAAAAAAAATCTGACTCTCTTGATGATTTTGTTAAAATGATATTGATTTTTGAAAGTTTACTAGGTCTGTTTGTTAATTAAAGTGTAAAATATAACTGAATGTGTGGTGTGTACAGTCTCCCACAAAAATAATATTTTCAAGCATTGAGAACCTCTAACTTTTGGTAAAGCGTATTTGATCTTATTTGGAACAGCACTAAATTTGTGGTCTTTTCAAAATACTGCATTACGAATTAAAATAAAATAGGAAAAAATATAATGATCCGGACTGGTATTAGTCAAGGAAATGCCGGCCCGTTCAACAATCAACTTTTGTTAGAGAGAGAGGGGCGAGTTCGCGCCATGAAAGAGACGAATGTAAAAAATGTTCATTCCAATCTTGATTTGACTTGTGGACGGGCCGTACTTTACTTACTATAAGGCGATACTTTTGTCTACGACTGTCGCGAGTGTACTACCTTAAGGCGAAATATTGAAAAAAAAATTATTAACACAGTAATAACTAACTTATTTGACTAACAATAACAGAAATATTTAGGGTAAAGTTTTACATTTTTTAGACCTACTGACGTCATTCTGAGAGTAAGATTATTAAAACATTTCTTGCAACACAACATGATCAAGGAAGCATATAAGCACGCCTCTGATGTTGAACAGAAAAAACTGGGTATTTTTGAGAATAGTCTGCCATGGTATGAAGTATTTGCTGAAGTTTTAGTAAGGTGGGTATTGTAATATAACCTTTAACATAGTTTTATTTTAATTATTAAGTTCTGGCAAGTCAGTGCTACTATAAAAAAGTAATAATACTTAATTTGAAATTACTATGTATAAAATAGTAAATGTAAAATGATATGTATATGATATTAATAAAACTGTAAGTTGCTTGTAAGAATAATAATTTTAAAATAAAAATAAATGTTTTTGTTTTCTACATATTACACTCACATTTATATATATTTTTAGGTATCAAAGAGATGCAACAATTTCCACTCAATTAACGTGGGA
This sequence comes from Listronotus oregonensis, assembly GCA_019359885.1. Classification (NCBI taxonomy): domain Eukaryota; kingdom Metazoa; phylum Arthropoda; class Insecta; order Coleoptera; family Curculionidae; genus Listronotus; species Listronotus oregonensis. The sequence continues at coordinate 17,891 of JAHBCN010009172.1, read as the reverse complement.
ATTTTGGTTTCTCTCTGTGTCGGTACTGGAAAAACTAGCTGCTCTATCTTTGGATGAACATACTGAAAATCCCAAAGGTTCCTTAGATTATGTTACTGCAGTCTTCAATTTCGACCAGTCATTGTTGAAAGCTAGCCAAAATGTAGATTCTTGTCCTGACAAGATGCTTTTAAAGGAGTTTTTGGGGCACTATGAGGCGCAATTGAGCTACCATCTTAGTGTGTTGGCGTTCAAGCAAGCAAAAAAGGACCTGATGACATTTAAAGAGGTACATATACCAAAAGCAACTTATAGCAGTCAAGTCTTTTTCCGATAACTAAAAAATAATTCTACATTTTTATCCTGGTGAATAAATGTATTTATTTTTTGATTTAATTACAGGTTCAGAATATAGTTTTGCCATTGCTGTTTATATCATATAATGTGGCACCGCCTGATCTGCAGGCAGTCTGGTTCCATAACTCGCCAGAAAATCGCAGAAAGTTGGTAGTCGGATGGCAAAAAGAAGGATCTTTTAGGTATGTAGAGCATGTTTGTTTACCCGTTATATTAAAAGACTGATTATGGCTAAAATGCGGCCTCTTCCCAATTAAAAAAATTCACAAATTAACTTGAAGAAGTTTTTAAAAAATATATTTTTGAAAATAGCCAAATTTTAATATAATTATCTTTTTTTATAGGTGTTCTCAGGCTGGTCACATTTTACTATCCCTAGCAAAAGACAGAAGAAATATTTTACTAGAGAAAGCTAACCAGTATTCTACAGGCATGTGGAGGGAACAGCTTTTCAAAAAGGTAGGAAAAATATGATTTCTGCTTGTAGCCAGTTATTCACCTATTAATCTTTAAATTATAATGAGGGTAATTGTTTAGATTTGTGGCTTCACCTATTTTTATTCATAAAAAATCGAAAACCAGATATGACATGTTTTTTGTTCTATTTTACAGTGTATTTACGAATCTTTAAAGTCCAAAAAAATCCATGTTAATTTTTATTTTGAAAAAAAAAAAATCCATGTTAATTTTTATTTTGAAAACATCCCAAAAAGGGAAAATGCATTCATTTAATTTCAGCAATTTCTAGTGATTTGTTTCATGTTGATGTTTATTTTACATCCCAAAAAGGTAGAGCCACACATCTAAACAATTACCATAAGTCCTACAGGTTATATAAAGGACAGTTTTTGAATCATGACAACTCTATCAACAATCAAAGTCTCCATAAAACATTTCGACGCTCCAGAATATTAGTAAGCCAACTAAAAAAGGTCAGTTTTGAGATATTAGGCGTTTTACTATTAAAATTAGTATATTTAAAAAACCTTTTGAAGAAATGAAATTTATTGCATTGTATAAGTATTTACGTATAGTAACAAACCAGATAGCAAGTTATTTTGGCGATTTTTTTTTTTGGCGAACAGAAACAGTTATATGAAAGCGGTTTTCAGCATTCTATTGACAATCTTTTTAAAGATTATTTCCCCCCATTTACACATTTTCATTGTGCAGTGAGATGGCGCTGCAGTCCAAGTGATGGCGTCTCCGGCGTGAAGTAGTTTGCGGGCGAAAACGATTTGCAGCCCGAGGTCATCCTGGGACAAATTCGATAAAAGTTTTATAAACCAGAATGTTTAAACTAGTGAAGTACCGGGTCAATTGTAAAAATATTGATTTTTATCGAAATGGCGCATGTTTGAAAAACATGTTCTAATTTTCAGGCAAAAATATCACATATTTATAATCATTAATAACAAAAAAACTTTTAAAGATAAAAACTCAGGTACTTCACTAGAAAAAGTATTTTGAATAAGTTACAAAAAGATCCAGTAGATTAATCAATCAGAAATATGACTTTCGCTTTCGCCCGACTTGAAAACGCTTTTAAAGATATGCTTCAAGTTTCCGATGGAATTTATGCAAATACCTTCTGTACCATAGAACTGGCCTTCCAGGTTTTTTAGGTTTAGGTTTAAAGTGAGTGGACTTTTTACGCCCTCCACTGCGACCGCTCGGTCTATTGTGGCTCACACGTTTTTATATTTCTCCCAGTAGGATCAGACTTCTAATGAATCCGATATCAGATTGGGAGAGAGTTCTTACATCTCCTCTTACTTGTGTCACTACCGGACACTAGCACAATATGTATTCTGATGTATTCTGGTGTCCCTGTCTCCTGGAGAGTATGACGAGCAGACGATTAGATCCGTCATGTCCTCCTCTCCCGGTCCAGTGACGTGGGTAGCTACCAGGTCCTTGTTAAGGAACCAGATGCTCTTTTTGAGGCCGCATCTCCGGCCTTACACCTATAAAACAAGTCTATCCGGGCTTTCTATATTTAAACCAGGGAACCCTTTTCCTATAAAGGAGGTTCTGTCCGCCTTCCTGTTTGGATTTAGGGATCTCTTTCCTAAGCACTACATTTGTTCGGGATGGATCATGCCTACCCGTGAAAACAGGCGTTGGTAACTTGAGCTGCTTTCGAGCGGATTCCCACCTGTTTCGGTTGCTTCACACCTTTGTTCTACTTGTGACATTGGGTGGCACCTCTCGAAACGGATTTATCCGTTTAGGTCAACACCTTTGTCATACTTTTTTCTTATGAAAGCGTTCTGTCCGCTTTCTGTTTGGAGCTAATTGAAGTAATAGTCCACCACGGCAGAGCCCCGCATTTACCGCAGTAGGCTAGATACTCTGAGATACTTCGCCCTGTATCTCAAGAGGCACCGCTTGAGACACCTGTTTAAGGCACAGGACATTCCCATCAGCCTGGTATGCCACCTTGAGTTAGGCATCTTACTTAGGATCTCGTTCATACGCTAGCCAAAAGAGTGCCGATAACCAGCAACTCTAGCGCACGTTTAAAGATGCGGCCCTAACCACGACACCGACGTTTGAACACAGCGGTGGGCTTCCAGGTTTGCGTCCTCTTCCTCTGGTACTTGACCCGATTTCGACCCTTTTTGCGGTGGAGTCAATTGCCGTCAGGCCAACTGATCCGTTCTCGTTCGCCGCTTTATACTTAAGCTATCAAAGACCAAAAAAAATAGATTTTGATCCCGGGCTATAAACTAACCCTTAAGTCAAAGTTATTATATCAAGACAAACTATAACGGCGGTTTGCACCACTGTGGTTTAAAAAGCCCTTCTTAACCTAAGTTGCATTGAACGGTGCCAAATATTATGACAATAGTCACATTCAGCCCTTAAGTTAAGAAAACAGAAAACCACAACGGTGCAATTGGCCATTAATGAATTGCATTTCATCTTTTCCGGGTATATTATCAGAAAGAACGCAAAAAAACTTTATTATATACATGGTGCTTTTCTACAGGAAAAGCCAGCAATTTTTATGAGGAGGTATTTTCTGATCGACCGAAAGTTCTATGAAACCGTGCCCTTAAAATGCTTAGCCAAGGTACAGGGTGTTAAAGTTTTTAATTTGCTTTCGCTTCTTTCTTAATTATTTCTTTAACCGTGACACCTAGCGGCATAAAAATTTGGGGATCTCGTAAGTTTTCTGAGGTTAAAATTCTGTAAATTGTCCACGTTTTTGATGCGTTATGGAAAAAGTACCTTCCTCACCTGATTTAGATAAAATGTAACTTTTTTTTAAGCTTAAATACACCTCTTTATTAAAAAGGGTTACTATAAAACATCTGCTTTGCACTTTATTTAAGCAGTCTAGAGTAGTCGCTTCCTTTCGAGACAAACACTTTTAAAGGATCCCACAATTTTTTATGGAAAATGAATTTTGATTACAAATTTTGCATAGTGGTAGTTTTTAACCATCAAAAATGAAAAGACAAAACGAAAACGCCTTCCCAATCCCAAAATCACCCTCAAAAGTCAAATTATTTGAGGGTGATTTAGGGGTTGGAGGCAAAGACCTTTTGATCATCGTGTTAAGAATTATCACATGCAAAGTTTGAAAGCAATTGGCCAAAATTCAGTTTCCATAAAAAAATTGTGGGATCATGTGTTTATCTCGAGAACCGCTTTGCTCCTAGGAGACTTAAATAAAAGTATACTTTTTGATGTATACTATAGTAACACTTTAATAAAACTCAATATTCTAAGTATACGACATCTAAAAAAAAATGTCCTAGCAACATCAAAAGATTATTATTCTGGAGGTTAGACGATTTGCTACTTTGGCCCACGTTTATATGAACTTTTCGACTTATATTTTCCTTCACTTAAAACACCCTGTAAAAAAAATTATTTTTAGAGACTATTTGCTACTTTGAAGGCATTTGCTATCATTTCTCCGTTTTAGATATTTGTCAAAAGAGACCAACAATTAAAGACCAGCACAAGTTTCTTTATTTCTTCTACTTTGGAACCATCAATAAAACTGCCAGACCATGGGGACCTTTTAAAATATGATGAGGTTTGTAAATATGTGAACTTATAAATAATAATTTTGCTGTGGCCTATTTAATATCTCGTTTCACAGATGATAAAAAAATATCTTTTTTTTTTCAATTAGATGAAAGACCCTTTTATTAACCCTATATTTTAATTTCATTTAATTCTTAAGAAAAGCATGAAAATTTTTTCAATGTCTTTGTCTACAAATAGTATTTTTTAAAAATATTCTGAATAACAAATGGAGCAGTTCATTTTAATAAAAAAACATTTGAGTTTAAATTTTAAAACATGTTCTTTAACTTCCTTTAAAAAAAGTTAATGCTTATACTTTATTTGTAGGTTGCTCAAACAGTTCATCCCGATTCGCTTCACCATTACGTCTGGATAGCTTTAAACACCCCAAATATCTCAGAATTTTCCCTAAAAACATTCGAGGGGCTACAGTACACGTTGAGAAATTTAAACAATTGTGCCGCGGAAACTCTTAACATTTTGGACGTGCAGAGTTTCATTTATTGTGCCACTCTGTGTGCACAATCTAAAATCAAGAATGCTGAACACAATTTGACATATTTTAATCAAGACAGGTAGGTGTAAGAGCATTTTTTTAGGTCTACTACCACAACTAAAAATGACAACTTTGTGAAAAAAAAGTCATTATAAAAATATCACCTAATTAAATATTTCTGAAAGTCCCACACTTTCTGTTATATCAGGAGTTGCTTCAACAATCCTATTTTCACTTGTTCCATTTATTTTTAGGCCTTTGTAGTTTTTTTAACTTCTAAGTTAATTTTATATATGAGTGAGTTAGATGCTAAGGGCTACTTATTTTAAAAAATTGAATAAGGTATAAAATATACAGCTTAAGGGGGGCAATACCTTTAGAATTTTTTAAAAATCTTTTTTTTTTCTCATATTTTGAATGTATAATATGTTAAAACAACAACATGTACAGTTTTTTTGTTATAAGGAGAAAAAAGAGAAGTCATATTTTTACATTGCAATATATTTATTTAGTATAAACATATAAAACATGTAGAATCTATGCAAAAATATAACTGAGGATTGGTTGTTATGTGAATAAAAAATATATTTCACAAGATATGATACAGCAACAAAAACGTTCACTTTTTCCTTTTGTGTTCTGTAACATCATCTCTTTTAAAAAACCAACAGTAGTCGCCTAACATTGATGGGTTCCAGCGCCACTGATATCTTGTTTCCATCTTCCTGATGTCCTGGTGAAACCTCTCTCCTTGTTTGTCGCTTACTGCACCCAAATTTTCCGGGAAAAAATTCCAAAAGGAGTGCAAAATATGTATTTTTAGAGACATGTGACACCCTAATAATTAATAGGTTTTCAACATTTCATCTATGAGGCTTTTATAGTCTTTATCTTGCCATTCCTTTTCATTTAATTGTTCTTGATAACGGTGATCATCTAGGAGCTTTCTTATCTAAGGTCCAATAAATATGCCTTCTTTTAATTTTGCATCACTTAGTTGATGAAATATTTCTCTTAGGTACTTGAAACCACTACCTTTTTGTCCATGGCTTTGACAAAGTTTTTCATTAGTCCAAGTTTAATATGGAGAGGCGGTAGCAGCACCTTTTTTGGGTTAACAAGGGGGGCATATTTATTGTTTGAAGTACCAGTGAAGTTCTATGAGGCCAATCCTTTTTACTGTAGTGTTCTTTTGTTGCCCTACTGTCCCACAGACACAAAAAACAGCAATACTTTGTAAAACCCCCTTGAAGTCCTAGCAAGATACCTATGACTTTTAAATCTCCACAGATATCCCACTGATACTGTTCATATTTAACACGATTTAATATGGTTGCTAAGTTGTCATGGGTTTCTTTTATTGTCACTGAATGGGTTACAGAAATAGATGGTTTTTTTGTTTTCATTATGAAGCAGGACTGCTTTTAGGCTGTATTTCGACGAATCTATGAATACAAGTTCCACTGTTGAAGTCTGGAACCAAGCAGTTCCGATTTTTGTTTTGGACAATCATAGGTCATGTACCAAGTCATTTAATTCATTCTGAGATATTAAGACAGGTTCACTGATAGTTGGTAAAAATGTTGAGTCAAAACTGGTGTTCTCAGGAAGTTGTGGATCAGATTCTGATGAAGAATTAGAATCACTGGGATGTGTCACACGATGTCCAGGTTTAAAGGCGCTGTCGGTACCGTTAGTTCCTGGCAATGAGGAACTGGCCTTAGCGCAGAAGGCAAATTTGAATACTCTATTTTGTCTCTATGCTTTTTTTGAAATCTCGTCTGTTTTAGTGATGCAAAAGTAGCAATCACTTACATGGTCAGTAGGTTCTCTCACACAACAAACATGAGGTGCCCAACTTTTATCTTGATCCCCAATTTGGCACTTAAAATATAGAAAATAGGATTTTTTGACTTCATCAGATTTAGATATAGCTTGGGACTTTATAATAAATCGTCCACATATATAACAAAACTTATCCGCTGGATTTTTGCAACATCGACGACTCGAATTTGCCTTTTTATATCAAAATCGACTTAAACACTTGACTGTACTGTTAACTTGTTGCCGGGGGAGGTGAAAGATCTCTCTTCCAACAGGATCATCGGATTTATTAGGAGTCAGGACCTGGTGGTAGAAATATAAAGGGTTGTGAGCCACAATAGACCGATCGGTCGCGGTGGAAGGGTGTTATACCCACTCACTTTAAACCAACCTACCTACCTACCTACCTACTGTTAACGAGACAGAAACCAACTGGAATGCAGAAAACAATAAAACTTTTAAAGGTTCATACAATACTGTGAAAATAACCCCTCTGCGGTCTTGTTGTACTTTCCGGTCCTAAGGCAGGTAAAAATAATTTTAAAAAGTGTTTTAATAACTTTCTAAATGAAACGCAAAATAAGCATTCTCATCGATGTTACAAAAATTATGTCGACTTGTGTAATCAGGTAGTCGGAGCGTAACGTATCTTTTATCTTTAGAATTTTCCTTTTCTTTTTTCATATTTTAAATGAATATGTTAAAAATATAGTGAAAGAAGGAAAAAGTGAAATTAATTATTTCACTTTTTTCTTTATTTTATGGAAATATTGTCAAAAACGTCAGCGTCCGCATATCGTCACTAATCAGGTAGGAGTGTAACGAATTTTTTGGGTCAAAGCTGTTGAAAAAATGCTAAAAAATTTGGACCTTTGATTAAATAGCCGATATAAATTTTAATGTTTAACTTTTTTATTATTTTCTAGGTTTATCCTTTCCTTTTACATAGCAGTAAACAAACAAAAAAAAAACCTTCTTTATTTCAAATAAATAAAAAAATTTAACAGCTGCAGCAGTTTTCGATACGTCGGGGCAGATGCTTGAAGAAATATTCTGCAGCTACGCCATATTGTAGAAAAAAATCACATTTTTTTTTTCACTTTAACAATGTAACAAAAAGATGATAAAATAAATAAATAATACAATTATTTTATCATCTGAAAGAAAATTCATTAAAATTGATTTATTTTACCCTGCCCCCTTAAAAGTCCATTCGCGCGGCGAAAATTGGATCCAATTCAGGGTTCGGGGCATAATGTTTTTCTCAAAAACGGTATAAGTTATCGATAATTTTCAAAAACTATATGAAATCCAACACTTAAATCTAGGCTTCTGCTGTAATAGTTTTTTAAATCTGGATTTAGTTTTTAATATTTCCTTGAGCGAAAGTCACCCTAAAATCGGTTATGTTTAGATACTTTTTTCCCTTAACTCGAATAGGAAAATTGTGGTAGTGGGAATTTGTTAGTCTCCGCCCACCGTCTCCGCGTCCTTTCGCCCGACCCCTAAGGTGTAGCGTAAATGCACTCTTAATAACTAAAAATAAAACACACTTTTTAGCAAAAAAAGTATAAGTGTTTATCCTTAAAAATGTTTTTAAAGAACTTACACTTTATTAGCTTTTTTAAAATAAATCACTTATACCTCTTTGAATCTAACCCACTCATATAACACCCTTAGCCAAAGTAATTCTAAAGCATAAAAGAAATGTAATTAACGTGTTCATCTCCAAAATAACCAACTTTTGCTATAGTGTATGTTAAATGAAATAAACCCAAAATTAAGAAACCACAAATACACTTAATGTATGTAATACATAAAAACAAGAATGTTGACAATTACTTATATGGTTTTAGGCCAGCCGTTTTACCAGTCTCAATAACTGGAAATTTCGGCACCATTAATCAGGCAAAATTTGTCTCAGCCGCTTACAAAATGTATAAAAACGAGCATACATCCAATATGGGAGAAATTAGAATGCTTTTGATTAAAGGAATAGAGGTTATAAGGTGTGTTGGGAACCACGGTTTAGACGTGAAGCTTCTGGTTGCTTTGGCAACAGTCTTTTCAGACAGAGCAAAAACTTTAACAAAGCAATCTGAAATTGAAGCGAACAGTGCCAGGTGAGCCGTATAAAAATAAATTCTAAAAAATAGTACATAATTGAAAAATATATCTGTTGTTTTGCAAAATCAAGACTCTTAACATTATTTAATTACTTTTTTGTTCTTTTAGAGCTGAACTGTACTGGAAAACGGTGCTTCCACTACTAGAAAAACTTAAAAATAACCATGCTGTAGTCTATCCAAATAACAGGCTTTTTATGTACAAGGATAACAAAGATTTGACTCAGGACGAAGTTTCTGGTTACATTGAGAAAGCCAAACTATTTATTGGTAAGTTTTTTTTTAGGTACCTATTTTACTGCTTCTTTTGTGGCAAGAAATTCCCAGAGCAGTAGTTATAGATTTTAATTTAAGGGGGAGGGGGTAAAAGCTAAAAAATTGATATTTTTTTGTCTTTTTTTAAAGTTAAAAATCTCAAGAATATACTTTCAAAATTTAAAGTCGATCAGAGCCAAACTCGCAAAGTTATTAACTAAATAGTCTCCTCTCTTTTAAAAAAGTCATCCCTTATCGGCGACTGTCGCATCAACAGGGCCGAGATACAAGCTCAACAGCTGAGCAAGGTAGCCAGAACAAAAAAATCTGCTAAAGACATCGAAGTTTCTGCAGGAAGTCTACTCTATGGAGCTAGAATCGATGAGTCAATGTTAATTGAAAAAAAAAATTAGTTTTTAAAACTTTGAAGGCGTTTATGTCAAAACTACTTTTAAAAAGACCCTATACCACTGCCATTAAAAAACCACATTACCGATTAATTTCAAACTTGGTACACATTTTCTCCATGTAGTATACCTCCCCCCCTCCCGTTTTGTTTTGGATTTTTTTTTTACTTTAAGGGTTTTTTTACCCCTAAAATGGCGAATAATTCGCAGTTTCCACTTTGAATGACTACCAAAAATTTTAAAATAAAAAAAATAATTAGCAAACGTTGGATAATGGATTTTGATTTCCGATCATTTTCGGCTGAGATATGGTGATCACCGCAAATCGTCTATTTTCAAAGACGCCCTGGAAAAGCCCTGTCACCGGTTGTTTATTAATATTTTATCACAAAAAATTTAGAGAATGTTACTGAAACCATATTTAATAATGTACAGAAGGTTTAGATAAATTTGCTTAAGCCATATTTCTAAAAAAAATTCTCGCCTTTTTCTCAATTTCATTTTTTGTTTTTGTTTTTAGGTGTCCAGCACATGAAAAAGAAAGAACACGAGAAGGCCATGCACATCTTTGAAAGCCTCAAAGATCCCTATGCTAGTTTTTACCAGTCTCAAATTTACAAACACATGGCTGATTCGAAAACCAGCCAGAATAAGGAAAATGTTACGTCAGAGATGAGGAGCCAAAATATAATTCTTTTATCAAGGTATGCTCATATTTGCTTAAAGAATTAACGTAAATAAGCCCTATTATTTTAGCAACTTTTAAGACTACCTAGTATTCTAAGGTATGTCTTAAAAAATACATAAAATAGTTGATTTTATTTTTAAATATAAAAACCGTTTTGTAGGGCACGCGATTGCCTATACCTCACACTTGATCGTCTGAGGGAACCGTCTCAGGACAGAGATCATCCATTGAATGCTCAGCTTGGCACAGAGATAGAAAAAATTGAAAGATTGTTATCTAGAATTGATCCCGATTGTACCAATAGAAATGAGTGTGACGGTAAGTAAAGATTAATAAATAATTATATGTCAGTAGTATTTAATAAACAGAACAAATAGTACATTTGTATCCTAATCTTAATTTAAGGTAATTCACAATACACAAAATTATCTCCTTTTAGTAAGTAAAGCCTGGCCCGTCACAATTCAAACCCCCAATCTCGGATGGACATCTTTTATTTTCGTCTCTTTCATGCCATCCGCGCCGAACTCGCCCATCTCTCTCTAACAAAAATTGATTGTTGAACGGGCTGAAACTAGTATCAGGACGGGTCAATATATTTTTTTCCTATTTTAGTTTGAGTCGTGATGCAGTATTTTGAATGGACAACAAATTTAGCGCTGTTCCAAATTAGATCGAATACGCTTTACCAAAAGTTAGAGGTTCTCAATGCTTGAAAATAATATTTTTGTAGGAGACTGTACACACAATACATTCAGTTATATTTTACACTATTTTACAATTTTTGGACCTACTTAGTCCTAAAATACACCTTCCTTAAGGGCGATTACGTAAAAAAAATAAAATAGTGTACACCAGCGTTTCTCAAACTTTTTCACGTATGGAACCCTTTTTAACAGAAAAAATAAACACGGAACCCTCTTAATGCAGCACAAATAAATATTTTTGCATTTTAAATTATAGGAATCGATAGACTCGTAATATCATGATAATTTATTTTTTACAAAATATATTAGTAATACACTTAAAAATATTTTATTAAAGAACCTAAAAGGAATTTGAACATGAAATAATAAAAAGGATACTTTTATACATAGATAAGGCTTGAATGAAACTATTTTCACTCTTCACACAATTTTTTTAACTTGGGACAGTCCACGAAGGCTGTGGCCGTACTATACCGTGGCTGTCTGAAGTGTGGTAAGAGGGAGTTTACTTGCACGAGACTTAAATATTTGGAGATCTGGAAAAAAGGGAAAATTTCTGCGTGTAGAGGTTCCATAGTCTGGACAAGGATAGAGGAACAAACAAAGTTGGAAGTTGGGCGCCTCTTAAGTTGGACTGTGAAAGGATGTATAAAAGTGGCACTATGTGTTGCTCTGCTGGGAGCTGCCAGAGGAGGAATTATACTCGCCAACTCTTCGGAGCCATGAAAATACCTATAAAAGAGCGACAGATACCTTACAGCCCATCGGTGGGCAACGGAAGGAAGCTTGTCTATAAGTGTGGGATCATTAATAAGACGAACAGCTCTTCTTTAAATGGAGTCAAGAATGCTAAGTGTTGTAGGAGGCGCCACTCCCCAGGCATGAGAAAAACATAGATAATTTAGCGAAATATGAGTTTTGACGATAACATTTGATTAAATTCACGAAAAAAATACAAATAGAGGATTTGCTTCTGATAGTCCGATTATTTACTAGCAAATTTCATTTTTTTTTCTTGTGTTCCCCTTAAGGCAAATAGCATCTGGTAAATTTAGTGTGGATCTCATGTTTCACTTTTTAGATAAAAAATTTTGAAAATCCAAGAGCTGCCACTGGGTCTTATTCATGAAAGTTGCAGTCTCATATCGGGCTTCGCGTCCAGCTTATTGCATGCGATACTTATTTTTCGGTAATACGTAAGTAGAAAATCCAGTCAGGATTCTGGACTCAGAGAATCATTTTTTTTCGCGGAACCCTTGCCGAAGTCGTGCGGAACCCCAGGGTTCCGCGGAACACACTTTGAGAAACCTAGTAAACTTTTAAAAATCAATATTTTTTTAACAAAACGGTCAAAAAATTCAGTTTTTTTTTTAATTTTCCAAAACTCTGATTTATATTGCATTAGTTTTTAAAAAATATCGTAAGAACCGTTTTCATACATAACAGATATCGACAATATAAATTATGCACAATTTGATTGTTAATATCTCGTTTCACAGATAAAAAAAAATCGTTTTTTTTTCAATTAGATAAAAGACACTTTTATTAACCCTGTATTTCAATTTCATTTAATTCTTAGGAAAAGCCGTTTTACGAGTGAACCACCTTAATTGATATTTCAGAAAAAAAAACGGTATTCAAACAGATAATTATAAAATGATTTTAAAATATTTTCTTTTAGGTATGTCTGATGAAAATGTATCGGACAGTTCCGCGGGCGAACATTACCTCAGCACCTATACTCACCATAATACTAGTTTTCATAATGGACGTGACTACAGTGGGAAAAATGACACTCATCTTCATTCTACTCCTCTTAGGTTGGGTGTGCCAAGACAAGAGGCGAGGCCAAGTCCAGAAAGGTAAGATATATAAAAAACTGATTACTCTAATATAGTAATATACATTATAAAATGTCTAGAGTGGAGTGTATTAAAAACTATTTCCATAGGCCAGAATTTTGTATGTATACAGTTTAAATTATGATGTTCTGGGGGCGTCTTTGTTTCTCTACTGTTTTCACTGTGTAAACCAAAAAAGAATACTAAGTAAACATCTTTTATAAGCCAAAGTATCTTAAAAAAAAATCAATAAGAATTCTGACTCTGGCAGCTGTACAAGCCATAATGATCTTCTTCATACCTTAAGGTAGGACAACTCTTATTCCCATGTTTTTTGGCTAATACTAAAAAATGTTCTATTCTTTTTTGTTATTGTTATAAATAAACTCGACTGTTGAGTAAAAAGCACCTTAAAGCTTATTAAAAGTCAGCAGTCAAGTAAACTATAGTGTTTTTTAAATATTCATTTGACATTAAAGGCTTAGCGAACACATGATAATGGCTGCTATTCACGCGATGAGTTCGTGACATGAGGCGACAGTTCAGAAACCTGCCCTTTAATTGATGGTCCACGAGTTTCTCTACTTATTTTATTAAAAAAAATAACCTCCATACAAATTCCTATTAATTTTTTAAAATTTTTGGACTATAACACTGACAATTTTTTTTTATTAAGTTTAACACCCTGTGTCTTAAAAACTGTGCATTTTCGGACCCATATTTATACAAACTTTTTTATATATATTTTTTAATATGGACTCACCTCCTTAAATTTGGCCGCGTAATTTTTGAACACCCTGTATTTTTTTTTTTTTTTTTTGAAAAACGCCTAACAGGTAAATAATGAAATTATTATGCACTACTGCATAATTTATATTATTAATATAATTTAATATAGTATTATTGGCGTATATATGGGCGATAGTGGAGCTCAAAACAAGTCAAAAAGTGTATATGACAGATGTATCAAATTCATATCAGATTTTTGTTTAAACAATATGTCTTTATTTTTTAAAATAATATATTATAGTAATCTTTTTTGTTTAAGTTAATTAAATTCATTGACAATGCTGTTTGAATTTGGCAATGCGGCAAACCGACGAAGCTCGGCGGGGTCCGGAGATATGCGGAATCCAGGCGAGGCGACGACAGTTTAGTTTTCATTTATGAAGATAGCTTGCGCAAGTATAAAGTAAATTTTATTTGGTCGTCTATATATTTTTTGTTACACTTGCTAGGCTGATGTTTATTTTATGGGCCAGTCATTAACGGCGTTAGGAGTATTTTAGGGTTTTATTGTTACTTACTGATAATACATATAATAATACCTACATAATTAATAAATTACCCTTGTATACTTGAGCCCACGGTGAAGTCACTGTGAAAGCGCTGTGTTCATAAAAAAAACTGTGAAAACCCACAGGTTCCACAATGTTTTCACAGTGAAGTTTTTCCATAAGCACACCGTGTTTCCACAGTGGTTTCTTACTAAACCCACGGCGCTTACACAGCAAATCCATGATGAATACATAGTAAGTATTCACCGCGATTACACAATGAATCCATGGTTTTAACATTTTAAATCCAAGATGGATACAAAAAGAAAACAATACATTAGAATTTTAATTTATAGTTATACACTATGTATACAATAAATCTGGGAACAGTGGAACATATATATGATGTTTTCACGGTGTGTTAGCCCACAGTGTTTCCATTGTGTCTACACTATTAGGCTCAAGGATGCGACATATATTTTTCGACTTTAGAATTATATGGCCAATTCTAAACATTTTTGTGTAAAATACCTCATCACTCATCATTGTTTTGGTTTTTCAAAATAATGTTAGTTAAAAATTAACAATTTAGTCACTGTGACTGCTTACTGAGCAAAAACTGCCTAAAATAGAAAAAACAGATTTTACTTTTCTATTCTAAGTTTTTAAAAGCTGTAATTGGTACCATGGACCTGATCATGGTACCAGTTACAGGTAGTACCAAGTGATACCACTCGTTTATGGGAGAATGATATGGCTTGACAAACATTACATGTTTATGAAATCTTAGCAAATAAAAATCGAAATTTTTGACATTTGACAGTAAACAGAAGAGCTAATTTTTATAGGTAGGTATTATTTTTTATTGATTAAAACGCCAGTTTTAAATTTTTTACGTTTTTATTTTGATAGTGACTTTTTACGCATACTGTACGAGGCTGTGCACTATGCTGCTACATCAGGAAGCTTTGTTTGAAATCTGTGCTCAGCGACATTGACAAATTTGCATCAATTTGACATAGACTTAATTATCTAGTCGCTTAGAATGACGTTGGCGCTCGCCGAGCACGGATTACAAATAAAGCCCCTTAGGTATACTTAGTGCTTATAGGTGAAATCATTATGTTAGCAAATTATTACCCTATGGCACCTTCTAATAGTCTCGCATCGCGCATAAAATACCTCAGAAAAAAGTTAAAAAATACTGCTTTTGTTAATATAACTTTAGTAATGTAGGCTCTTAGAGATGATATATTAAATACATGTAGAATTTTTATGCAACTACGAGAATAATATAAAGGATTTCTTAAGTATAATAAAACGAATTGGATGTAAGCCTTAGCAATACAAATCTACGGTTACAATTTTTTTTTCTTAAACTGTTATAATGCCTAAGGTATAGCTGTCCCGCATTTTTTCTGTATAAACCCTTTAAATTTCATTTTACCTGTCGATCGCGATGGATCTTAAAAACTATATTCTATAAATGAAGCAAAGTTTCACTTGTTTATTTAACTGTTTTTTCACTTATTCTTTCATGCCGTTATTTTTGTTATAGGAGCATAGTTCTTAAAAAGCAAGATAGGAATTGAAAAAAAAACTTTGCTATTTTTGAATAATTTGTGTCAGTAAATCGACAAATTTTCGATGTAGGAACATAAATAGCCAAATGCTACATTAGATACTAATATACCTTGTGTGACAGAAATTCCTTATCAGGTGCTGTTACTAAGATTTTTTTACTTGATCCAAATCCAGATCCTTTGATTTTTTTCAACTAGGTCGATTTCTTCCAGAAATAGGCCAGAAGCACCTTTTCTTACGTAATGTTTTTAACATTGCGGCTGGCACTTACTACTTTTTTATATTCGGAAAACTGCTTCTCGTAAATTTTTTTCCTTATATCCATTACCACGAATGGTCAATTTTTGACAATTTCAGTTTAATAGCGTAAGATTTTGTTTAGTATCATAGGAACACAGAAATTGTTTCTGGTGGTGTATCAATATCAACAATATAATAACCCTACACCTGACAGCCTCGCTTCCATCGATATGTTAAAGTACCGTTAAATAGTTTTTTTTTTTTAATTTTATTATCTAAAGTACATCAAATAGTATATAAACCTCGGAACTAAAGCGTCTTTTAATTCCTTAGCGAATTGTAACCCTCCCTACTGTCGAGGGTAACAACCTTTCGCCGCGGGATTAAAAGTATCGCTTTAGTCCCTAAGTTTATAATGTACTATTATTAAATCGTTAAAAATATGAATTATAAATAAATATTGTTTGTCAAGTTTTGTTTTATATATATAATATATATATATTGTCTAGTATATTCTGTATATTAAAATTTTTAATAAACCCATAATATAATGTAATAAATCCTTTTTTATGATTATATATACTTATTTTTATTATCATTTAATAAAAATAAAATAATACATTTTTAAATTAATTTTTAGTCGTTTGGTAATTTCGCGCTTTTTTCTTTTACTCCGCCTTTGGACTCGTTTCAACGTTGCCAGTTCATCTACTTGCAGCTCTTTCTCATATCCCTACCCGTAAAAATATTTCTCAAAAGATGTAATTAATATTAGTTTTTTGTCCAAACTACGTGGTGAATAATCTTCATTTTTTTTTTTTTTTTTAAATATTCAAAATATATTTTTCTTCATTATACTAGTTTTTCGTAAGGATGGTAAGTCTCCTTCAAAGGCAAAAATTAATAAAACTGTCATTTTCCCACGCTTCTTCCATGCTACATGTACAAAAATTGCAATTTTTAATCGCGATTATCTCGTATTAGACGTGGTCAATCTTCTTTAAATTTTACCAGCACATGTGTTGTACATTTAATAACTTATATTCAAAATTTGAAGGATTTCTTAAGATGTTGCTTGCATGACCCAACTACCTTAAACAATATATAGTAACAAACATTAAAAGCATTTTTTTCTAAAAGTTTAACAATTGAAAACTTTCTTCTTAATCGCTTATCAGTAGATTTATTTGCTAATAACTAACCACAACTAACCACAACTAAATTTTAAATGTTTTAATCTACAAATAAAAAAAATGTTTTCCTCAGTTAAATATTTAAATAACAATTGGCAACAGCGCTACCCAGAAGCCTCCAGCGTGAAGTCAACACAGTCGTACATTGCGTACTGATCGCGATATTTTTGTCCGTTTAAAGTGTTGTCAAATCGGGAAAATATGCCGATAGGTTATTAATTTACGAAGCAAACCAAAATGATAATCTAGCAGCTAAAGAGAAGGAGAGTGGTAAAAGTACGCGAAAACTGCGTTCGTCGAAGTGTAGTAACTAAAGGACGATATTTTGAGCAACTTATTTAAAGTAAATGTAGATGTTTTTTTTTTTATTATTAGAGACTTTCTATTCTTCAAACAAAATAAACAAGTGCTGTTTTAAAACATATTAATTTGTGTTTTTTAAATGGATATTCAGCCTAATTTTGTAGTAAGTACATTTTTTTTTATTACAAATAAAAACTCCAAAAAACGTTATTTTCTGCAGAAACGACTGGTGCATAAGAGCTACTGTTAAAAAGAAAAAATAAGAAAATAAGCCAAACAATAATTTATTGGTTTTTACTTTAATTTAATTCCAAATTAAATATTAAAAAAAAATGCAAGAAGTAATTTTTATTATTTTCTATTATTAAAGCCATATTTTGAAAACAATTAACTTTGACCCATGTATTTTTGGCGTTTTTAACTGGTTTTAAGCTCTAATATCGCCCATTAAAGTCTTGAGCATCACATTCTCTTCACACTGTATAATGAAAAAATAATAGTCATTCATTTTACATTTTTTGCATTGGGTAGTTAAAAGGGTATCCATCATTTTCTACAGGTTGGATG
>JAHBCN010009171.1:0-36112 GCA_019359885.1 Listronotus oregonensis | reverse complement strand
AGAAACCGTAAGATGATAATATCATAAAAAAAAAAAATAGTAGATCGTTTTTTTTATCGGTTTCGTTTTTTTGCTGTTTGACCCCCAATTTTGACTTTAGATTCGTGTTTGGGAAAAAAATACGCCAGAAAATTTAGTCCGACACCCAGCACACACCTTTTTTTTTTTGTGGATCATGTCAGAATCATGGCATTCTTCAAAATTTTAGTGAGGATATGATAATTTCAGTATATAATATCTGGTTAATCAAATGGAAACATCAAAATATTGTTTCCAGTTTGACCTAAGTGTCATTAGCTAGTAGATTAAAAAAAAATTTTTTTTTTAATTTAAAAACCCTGTTAAAAAAATTGTTTCATGGAAGTTGGTGATTACGGAGTAATTACTCAACATTTTATTAAACTAAGGGGATTTTAAAATTTTTTTTGCAAGAGTAAGACAGGGCCCCACACTATCGGGAACACTTTGGAAAAGAAAATTTTTATTTTGTGATTTTGAAAAAAATGTTTTTTTCCCCAACCGTAAAAAAAATGTTGACATTTTTGTTTTTTTCCGGGTCAGAAGCTATAATTCTCATACCATAAAAAATGGCTGTTTTTTTTTTGGGAAAAACATTTTTAACCCTAGGTTTAAAAAAACGATTTTTGAAGAACTAAATGTTTAATTTTTGATTGGTTGGGGAAAAAAAATAGTATATATCATCGGAAAAAGTGCTTATTTTTACCAAAAAATTGCTCGAAAAAAAAATGCACTTTTGATCCTTATAATATATATATATATATATATATATATATATATATATATATATATATATATATATTATATATATATATATATATATATATATATATATATATATTTTTTTTTTTTTTTTTTTTTTTTTTTAAAATTATTATTTGGGGGGAACAGTACCCCTTTTCCCTACCACATTTATTATCTTAAGATGTACTTTTTTTTTTTATTTACATTTGTCACATTTAAATCTAATTATATTAATTTAAAAAAAAACCAAAAAAAAAAAACCTTTCCCCCAAAAAAAATTTTGGGCAATAATACTTACAATAGACTAAAAAAATTAAAAACACATGAATGGAAGAAAAACCCTTCCACACTATTTTTAAAATTTAAAAAAACCCCCAAAAAGATAAAAAAAAAATATAAGTTCTCCCTTTTTTTTAAAAATATGAATTTTGGTAATATTTTTATTTCTAAAGGTATCAGGTTAAAATTTTGGGGGCAAAGAATTAAAATTTAAGAGCATTGGTGTTACTTTTAGGTAGTTTTATACAATCATTTAATTTATTTTGTTGGATAGTTATGACTAATAATATTTTTGATCTTTTTTTTGTAAAAAAAAATGCTAACTTCCAAGACAAACAGCCTTATTCAAAAATTCCCCCAGAATACGACATGCTACATATAATATACTATTTTTAGTGCCCCTCCCCCCGGGAATTAAAAAGGAAAACCTCTATTTCTATGTTTTTTAAGGTTTGATCAAATTTTTAACGTTAAATTCAAAATTTTAAAAAATTTCTGCTTTTTTTTTAAAATTGTAGGAAGAAATATTTGTATAAGAAAATAAAGAAAAAAAATTTTAACTGTATAGGTTAAAAAAAAAATAGACAATTTTTAAATTTGGGATTTACAAAAAAATTTATCAAATTTTCAAAAAAAATTTTGAACCTTTTTTTTTAATGTCTTTTTTTAATATATTTGGTGTGCGTCCCATGCCCCTTTTTTAAAAAAAAAAATTTTTAAACTCCTAGAGCCGCCATTACTTCAATATTTAAAAATAGTAAAAAGTTGTTTGATGAATGTTAGGAAGGTCCGGTAAAAAATAAAAAATTTTTTTATCTAACTGGGTTTAGTTTTAAAAAATTTTTATGCCATGCCCTCTTTTTTTAATGCTATGACCTCAAGACCGGGGGATCAAAAATTACAAACATTTTAAAAAAGTTTTTATTATCCTCCTTCCACATTAAGAAAAAAATTTGGGTTTTTTTCCCGTCCGTCTATGTGTCTGTTGGCGTCATTCTCCCAATAAAAAATTTCACATTCGGTTTCATGTAATATAGGTGGGTTTTCCAACCGGACTGAACAGTAGGCTGTCCCCCCGTGTATGGGAATTTTTTTCCCCCTACGCAAGCGGTATTAAAAATTTTGATGCAGAAAATTTCGATTATCAAAAAAAAATATTTGTCATCTTAAGGCCTTTCCGGCCTTAAGTTTCAAAATTGGCGATTTTTAGAGGTTTCGTAACATTAACTCTAAATAAGTCATACAAAATTTTGAGCTACGGTTAAAGATATCAAAATTTGGGTTTTTTGATACAGATATTACGATTATCATTAAATTTAATTAAATATTTGTCATCTTGAGGCCTCTATCGGTCCTTGAAGTTTATAAATTGGCCATTTTTAGAGGTTTCGTAACATTAACTCTAAATAAGTCATACAGAATTTTGAGCTACGGCTATGCAAGAGGTATCAAAAGTTGCTTTTTGATACAAAAGATAGATTATCATTAAATTTAATTAAATTTTGTCATCTTGAGGCCTCTACCGGCCCTTTTTGAAGTTTCTAAAATTGGCCATTTTTAGGGGTTTCTAAAATTAACTCTAAATAAGTCATACAAAATTTTGAGTACGTCCCAAGAGGTATCAAAATTGCGTTTTTGATACAGAGATTACAATTATCATTAAATTTAATTCAATTTTGTCTCTTGAGGCCTCACCGGTCCTTGAAAATGGAAATTTAAAGACTTTAGAAAATAAGAATCCGTAGAGCCCTCAAGATATTTTTTTATCTTTTTTTTATTTTTTTATGGTAATCTACAACTTAAAACGCAACTTTTGAGGGGTCTTGTGTAGCAAAATTTGAAAATAAAATATTACGGGACACCCTACTGAACAGGCCCTGTATTTGTGGCGTTTCTCGTTTAAAAAAAAAATGTTAAATTGGGAACTTGTGTAGTTTTTTAGTAGAACCTTATAAAATGTTTAAAAAAATGATTTGAAATAGAATATGATATAACATTACCATTTTCTTAATTGGACACCTAATTTATTGATTAATTTTAGAGAGAGTTTTTTTAATTCATTTTAATAAAATATTTTATATTTATTTTTAGTAATAACGGAATTAATTTAAATATGTTTCACTTTTATTAATACATATTAAAAGTAGTATTAAACACTAGAATTTGACCAAACGTCGAATTTTTATATTTTGATATTTCAGGTATTAATCGATGCCTTTGGTGGTGATGGTTTTTAATTTAAATTACAAATTTCTTAAATGAATTAAATTATTTTGTTTTTAATACTAAAAATAAATACGATATCCCTATTAAATAATAAAATGTTAATTTTATGGTAACTCTGGTTTTAAATAAATCATTTTCTTTATGATGGTTCAAAATGAGGAGGGGTGGGGTCCAGCAACTACTCATCTAAAGGGGGTGTGGGGGTCATTGAAAATCTCACGTTAACTTTTTCATTAAAAAAATATGTATTATTATTATTATGGAAAATAACAAAAAGTCAATTATTTTTATAAAGTTTCTTAATGTCCCATTTTGTGCGCAAAAAAAGTTCATGACTACTGAATATTTTTATTAATTCAAGGACAACTTAATAACTTTTACAGTTTTTGACAGAAAAAGTTAAGAGTCTGAGCTCTTGTAATTATTTAAAAGTATGGCTCTGTGGCATGGTGGCGCAAGGGGCAGCAACGGCTGACTCAAGCAAAGCTATCTAGCCTACAGAGATAGGCCTGAATAATGATCACGGGCGCGCTGCGCTCGACACCAACGGCGGCCATGAAAACCCTCCTAGGACTGCCTCCTCTGCATATTTACTTGGAGAGACAGGCAAGGTGGGCAACCTACAGACTCTATCAAGCGGTCAGTAACAAACCGCAGGCGTGTCATATGGAGAACACCAGTCTCCTCAGGAATATTCTGACCTGTTGCAGACTGGGAATGCCCTCAGACATAATGCCTACAGCAACCAATTACAACCGGCCCTACAGTGTAGTCTACCCATAAAGGGAGGACTGGAGTCGAAAAACGACCGACCTGCTCCGGGCTGACATCTGTTGGTACACCGATGGCTCCAAAACCAAGGACAACACGGTGTTGGAGCTGTAATATATGGACAGAGGCCGAGGGCAGAGTTTTTCTTTAGCCTGGGCACTCTCGCAACCATATTTCAAGCGGAGGTATTTGCTATTGAGATGTGTGCTAGATCGCTGGTTGATCGGCACTGCACACGTAAGACAGTTAAAATATTCTCCGAGAGTCAAGCAGCTCTTAAGGCTCTTGAATCCAGCCGGTGCAGTTCGAAACCCGTCTGGAATTGCAAGGATGCGCTGACCAAACTGGGTCAAAACAATAAGGTTACACTACTGTGGATACCTGGAAACACCGGCCTAGAGGGTAATAAATCCGCAGACCTCCTGGGCAAAAGGGGGGCGGAAACAAAATTCACAGGGCCGGAACCGGTCATTGGTATATCTTATGGAATGGCCAAGCAGTTCATATCAGCTTGGACACAAAGAGAAAATCTTCGGTACTGGCATGGACTTTCGGGTCTCAGACACTCGAAGGCCTTCATAAGCCCACCGAACCATCAATGTACTGTCAAACTACTGAAGCAATCAAGGGTACACCTTAAAACTCTAGTGGGACTGTACACAGGACACTGCAGATTAAAATACCACATGCACAAGATCGGCCTAGCGGAAGACGCCGAGTGCCGCATGTGCATGGAGGGGGATGAATGGGCAGAACACATACTGTGTTTGTGCCCAGCAGCCCAGCAATGGCACGATCGAGATTCGCAATCCTTGGCAATGACACCTTGTTGCCGGGGGAGGTTAAAGATCTCTCCCAACAGGATTATCAGACTTATTAGGAGTCTGGACCTGGTGGGAGAAATATAAAAGGGTGTGAGCCACAATAGACCGATCGGTCGCGGTGGAAGTGTGTTATACCCACTCACTCTAAACCTACCTACCTACCTACCTACCTTATTTAAAAGTTATAAAGTAAATCTCACGTAAGGAGAAGGGGGGGGGTCTGATGACATTATACCAAATCTCACCAATGGGTTAGGAGGTGTCCAATTGGAAAAAAAAACCTTAAGCAATTAATGGATGGATATTCTTTTAGATTCAATGAAAAAATTTCACCAGATGGCCATTTTACATTTTTTTAAATAAAAGACAAGCCCTGTTTAGTCTTCGTTGGGTAATCCTGTATAGATTTCTTTTCAGTAATTTTAATTTTGTTAACGTCACCTTAGTTGCGCTGTCATGATTTTTTTAAAACATTTTTGTGCATCATATTTTAAAAGTTTTTAAAATTGATTTTTTAAGATAATTGAACCTTGACTAAAATCAAGTTAGGTATTAATCATTTCCAACAAACCAAAAGAATTAAAAAAACAAGGGGAGGGAAAACAAGACTTCTAAAATATCAAATTAAAATAAAATTATCTTGAAAAGTAAACAAAATAAATTGCACACATACTAATGGTAAGTAAGGCGATATCTTTAGAACAATATTTTTTGTCGTGATAATTTATGTGTTATGTAAAATAAAGATTTAGTGAACAAATATTGCTGACGATTACTATACTTTAAACTCAAACATAATTTATTGTAATAATTACTGTTTTCTCAACAATCTAATTACTGTTTATAAAACATTACCAGATAAAATTAGATGGTTACAGTGTGTTTCCCCGATTTAATTTTGTGATAAAAATAACTGATTAATTTTAAATAAACAGTATTTTAAATGGTTATTATAAGTATTTATTTTTTAATTTAGTACGTACTATACCTTTTTTTGGAAATAAGACGAAATTCGTCACGTATATACCGGTTGATACATGATTTTGGTAATCTCCCAATTGATTTCGTGATTTTTAAAACAAACTTTTTAAAATTCTGTGGTACAATAAAGGTAGACATTGCATATATGACAATATCTTCACTCTTATTTCAAATACCCTTGTGTTTTTATGTATTTGAATTATTTATAATAATCTTCTTTATTGATATTTACAACATGGTGGTTACGTTCAAAATGGCTGTCAGTTTGTTAAAAAAAAAATGCCATTTCTGTTTTTTATTCTGTCATTTTAGTTATTAAAACCAAAAGATAATTTATTTTACTGTCATAAACATTGCAATTTTCTGTTTTCCCTTAGTAATACAATTGTTATCATTGTATAACAAAGGTTTTTTTTGAATATTTAATAATTTGGATGAAAAAAGGTTATTTGGCTTTTTTCGGGATTAGTCCAATAAATAAAGGGACAAAGCTCTAAATAAATCTGTACAGTTTACCCTTGTGGCGCAATTCTTAGGTCTTCGGGAATGCTTTCAAGCGAAAAAAAGTTTATCAATATTAACAGGTGGGAAAGGGCTGAAAATGGCCCCTCAAGGCCCGAAAAATGGGTTTCTCGCTAATATCTGCCAAAATATGCGAATTGGAGAATTTTTGTTTAGACAAAAAATAAAAATCGCCTTGTAACCCACAAAAATGGTCCTTATACTTTTTTTAGAAAAATCGATAGTTTTCGAGATAACGGGACCCAAAAGTCTCCTCATTTCAGCTGCCGCTCTACCGCTAGAATGCCGCTATCTTCATGGATTTACTTGTAAGCGGGCGGACGAATTGTTCCATTACTCGGGCAATAATGTACATTTTTTAATAATTCAAAGTTCATTGAATTGGGAAAACTCGTACCTATCATCGCATATAAGTTTGGGCGCAGTCTGATTTTTCAAGAATATTAAAAAAGCTGTCAAATTTTTTTTTTGAGAGTACCTCATTAATTTATTGATATTTTTCGAAAAAATGGTTTGTTATTAACATTTCTTTTTTATAATGAGACCTGAGCAAGTGTTCAATGATCCCAGAAAATATCCTTCTCCATCTTTCTTGCGTTTTAATAAAAAATTGTTTTGCCCATCTGCATTTTTTAGCCGTTTCTGGAGTTCTAATAAATCTGTAGAATAAACGCGAATTAAAAAAAACTCATCATCTATGGAAATGCTTTTCAAGGCACATCATTTGAAAGCTTAGATTGTCTAGTTTCTAAATGTACTTTTTTCTTTTAAATAAAGTCCAATAATTTTTCAAAAATCAGGGAAATTGATCACACCAGTGACTCGCGGACTCACAACTAACCACATCTATCCAGTGTGGAATGTTATGGATTTTCCGACGGCCGTATTTGCAAAAAAATATTGGTGCTGCCAAAAAATAGTAAGGACCATTTTTGAGATTTCGAGGTGATCTTCATTTTTTGTTTAAAAAAAATTCTCTAATTCACATATTTTGGCAGATATTCGCGGGAAACTCATTTTTGGGACTGGGCCATTTTCAGCGGGTTACCACGTCGGAATCGTGATAAACTTTTTCTCGCTCGAAATCATCCACAAAGACATAAGAATTGCGCCACAAATGAAAACTGTACAGATTTGGGTACTTTTAGGCCTTTAGTTACTGGAGTAGATATAGACATTTGTTTTATATTTTTGAAAAAATACTTTCCTGTATTATAAAAAGTTAATCCACAGGTTTTTTCATTTTAGGTTTAGAAATAAATACCTTAAGGTAGTTCACTCGTAAAACGGCTTTCTTCTTTTATCTAATTAAAAAAAAACGAAATCTTTTTATCGTCTGTAAAGTGAGATATTAAAATTAAATTTGTGCATAATTAACATTGTCGATAATTGTTAGGCATGTAAGACATGTTTTCATTTTGAAATATCTCGAAAATGGTTCTTACGATATTTTTTAAAACAAATGCAATATAAATCAAGTATTAGAAAATTAAAAAACCTACATTTTTTGACCGTTTTGTAAAAAGATATTAATTTTTAAAAGTTTACTAGCTCTGTTTGTTATTAAGAAATAGTGTACTACAGTATTTTATTCTTTTTTTACATAATCGCCTTTACGGAAGGTGAATTTTAGGACTAGGTGGGTCTAAAAAGTGTAAAATATAACTAAATAACGAACAGACCTCATGTGTTGTGTGTAGTCTCCTACAAAAATAATATTATCAAGCATTGAGAACCTCTAACTTTTGGTAAAGCGTGTTCGATTTTATTTGAAACAGCGCTAAATTTGGGGTCCATTCACAATACTGCATTACGAATTAAACTAAAATAGGAAAAAATATAATGATCCGTACTAGTACTAGTCCCGGCCCGTTCAACAATCAATTTTTGTTGGAGAGAGATGGGCGAGTTCGGCGCGGATGGCATGGAAGAGACAGAGATAAAATAGGTTTATCTCATTCTCGATTTGACTCGTATACGGGCCGGGCTTTGCTTTCTGTAAGACGATAATTTTGTCTACGACGCGAGTGATCTACCTTAAATGAAATGGCTTCCGATTTTTTAAAAGTTAAATTTTAAAATTTAGTTTAAAGTAATAGGTATATGACAAGTTAGTATTTAATTTACTTTAAGTCAAAAATATAAACTTTAAAATACACACGTTTAGCTATTATATTCGTGCCGAATTTTTGCAATCATTTCTATCTTAGAACATGAATAAAATAAATTCTAATTGTACCCTCAATATATATTTTTAAAAAATTATCTTTGTTTTATTTCACCGAAAATTTTGGTAAATACGTTCAATACATTTTAAAAAAATAATCAAGATCAAAAAAAGCTATTTTCCTACAAGCGTGCGGAAAAGTCCACTTTTCCACACGCATTTGAGTGCGCAATGTTGCACTTTTCCGCACGGCGTGCAAAAAAGTGAACTTTTCTGCACGCCGTGCGGAAAAGTAAAACTACTCTAAAATCTTACAGGTAAGCAAGATTTATATGTATTTTAGTAATTGTAGGCTATTTCATGCAATATACGAAGCCATTGCAAGTTTTAGTTTATTCTCTTTTTTGTTTGTTACTTCCTAATTTTCAATATTTCAACTAAAACACAAAAAAAACATTTTTTTAATTACCCTGTATAATAATAATAAATGATTATGACAAGTCAAGCAACAATATGTAATCTTGGTGATTTTAACACATGTCAGATTTTTTCTTCGTTTCCATATGAACAAGCAATTGCACAAATGAATTTCAATACAAACAAGCATTTTTAATGAAAAGGCGTCATAGTATCTTTTTTTAATTAAATAATAATTCGACAAAAATAATTATTTAAAATGAGTAGTTCCGATGAGGAGCTATCAGATTCTATCGTGTATGCAGCAAATACCGTAAGTTTGAATTTATTACCAGCAAAATCTCGTGAAAAATATGAGAATCAATATAGTCATTTCGAAAACTGGTGCTCCAGCAAGGGGACAAAAAGTATTAAAGAAGAAGTGTTCTTGGCCTATTTTGCGGATTTGCAAAAAACATATAAACCTAATACTTTATGGAGTAAGTACTCTATGTTAAAATGTGTCCTCAAAGTGAAAAGGAACCTTGATTTAAGTTCATATTTCAAGCTAACATCACTACTTAAACACCAAAACCTGGGATACCGGCCAAAAAAATCAAAAACTTTCAGCAAAGAAGAAGTTTTAAGATTCATGAAAGAAGCACCTGATAATAATAATATTTACCTTCTAATAAAAGTTGCTACAATTTTTGGGGTAATTGTCTCGAAAGTTGCCTCCTCTCCGATTTTGACCAAATTTGGTATATGGGGGTTTTTTGGGGCGCTAATTACGAATCTGAAAAAATATTTTTTCGGCAACGTTTCGTTTTCAAGATATTCATCATCAAAGTTGAAAATCAAACTAACCTTATTTTCACTATATTCCCCCTTCTTTTTGTACACAATTCTTGATTTTTATAGAAAGTAGCACACAATATTTTATAAACACCCTTTAAAAGCTTATATTTTTATTTATTTTTTAACCTTTTTTCCATTAAATTGCGAAGCTTCACTTTTAAGCTGGGCGGCCATGATTCCCTAGTGTATACATGGTTGCGGCCACAATCCGACGTGTGAAAGAGGAGGTTTGCAATTAAATGGAAAAAAGGTGTAAAATAGATATAAAAACAAGTTTTTAAAAGGTGTTTTTAAAATATTATGTGCCAATTTAGTGTAAAAATCAAGAATTCTGTGCAAAAAGAAGGAGGAATAGTGTAAAAAGGTTAGTTTGATTCTCAACTTTGATGATGAATATCTCGAAAACGAAACGTTGCCAAAAAATTTTTTTTTAAATTCGTAATCAGCGCCCCAAAAAACCCCCGTATACCAAATTTGGTCAAAATCGGAGAGGAGGCAACTTTCGAGACAATTACCATTTTTAGATTAGCCGGTGCTTGTAGGAGAGATGAACTTACAAAAATAATGATTGATGACATACAGGATAATGAAAATTTGATAGTGGTGAAAATTTCTGACAGTAAAAATAACACTTCCAGAATCTTTGTAGTGTCCGATGAAATAAATAACGGACTTTATCTGCAGTTGTACCGTAAATATGCAAATTTGCGAAAACCACATACCCCACACAGACTTTTTTTTGTCCAGTATAAACAAGGAGCATGCAGTACGCAATGTGTGGGAATAAATTCAATAGGTAAAATGCCTTCAGAAATTGCTGCATACCTAAATTAAAATTAAAAAATCCAGAAGACATAGTTTTGTCGATCCTCTGCGACTATGTTAGCGGATTCTGGAGAAGGAATTACCAATGTCAAGCGACTTGGGGGCTGGAAATCAACGGCTGTAGCTGAGAGCACATTGATGAATCCACAAATCAGAAAAGGATATGTCGAATAAAATATTGACCATGAACAACTCCCCTCCTGAGCTAAGTCAACCTTCATCAAGCCGTACAATAAGCGCTTCCATAAGCCACCCGCTAAATGAAATTACAAGTTCTGCAATTAATTTACAATATGCTAATAACTGTTTTTTTGTTGTAAATGTTATCAACAAATAATTCCCATTTATAAATATGTTGTAGTAGTTCTTTCAGATTAAACATAATTTAAAAATAATCATGCTTTAATATTGGTATTATCTGACGCTCGTAGGAAAAATTTTGTTCCTAACGTTGCAAAGTGATTTTCCGCACTTGACTGCTTGCCCGAACGACGCGAAGCGGCGCAACGGCAGTCGCGTGGGGAAAAGTATCACTTTGCGCACTTGTTAGGAAAATAACTATTTCCTAACAAGTGTAAGGAAAAAAGGAATTGAATCCAAGAAATTGATTTCTATTTATTGGATCACGAATCCGAATCATCTTGAGTTTTTGAACGTACAAATAATGGTAACAATGATACGAATTTGGTTATTGTCTCGAAAGTTGCCTCCTCTCCGATTTTGACCAAATTTGGTATACGGGGGTTTTTTGGGGCGCTGATTACGAATCTGAAAAAATATTTTTTCGGCAACATTTCGTTTTCGAGATATCATCAAAGTTAAAAATGAAACTAACCTTATTTAAGCTATTCCTCCTTCTTTTTGCACAGAATTCTTGATTTTTACACTAAGTTGGCATTCAATATTTCACAAACACCTTTTAAAAACTTGTTTTTATATTTATTTTACACATGTTTTCCATTTAATTGCAAACCTCCACTTTTACAAGCCCCAACGTGGCCGCAACCATCTATACACTAGAAATTTTGTAAGCAAATATGGCTGCTGCCCTTGAACTTGAAAGTTTGCAATTTAATAAAAAAAAGGTGTAAAATAAATAAAAATAAAAGGTTTTAAGAGGTATTTATTAAATATTGTGTGTCACTTAAGTGTAAAAATCAAGAATTGTGTACCAAAAGAAGGGAGAATATAGTGAAAATGAGGTTAGTTTGATTTTCGACTTTGATGATGAATATCTCGAAAACGAAACGTTGCCTAATAAATAGATGATAAATCAAGCTTTGAAGATTTTAGCACGGACCCTGATCCGCGAAATATAATTTTATCCTCATTTTAAAGTTCTGTAACTTCTAAACAAATTAGTTTTTAATAAATATTTTTCAAATTTGGATATGTTATTTCTAAGATCAACATGAAACCACATTTATAAGGAACATTTTTTCGAACTGTATTCCAAAACTTGTTTTTTAAATGTGATCCTTGAAATAACCTTAAGAAACTTATAAATGGAACATCTTATTGTAACTTTACAGGAAGTTACACAAGTACCTTTTAATAATTTATCTGCCTGTGGAATGTAAAAGTGTATTAAGATTTTAAATTCATTCTTGTAGGACACCCTGAATAGTTTTAATAAAATGTCCCATTTAAAAGTACCTCAAAGATAACATATTAAAAAATTATGAAGATCAAGCAATCAAAACTTTAAAGATCAAATGAAGGTAAAATTTATGCCCTTTTTGGATGCACTGACACACACTCCATGGTTGGGAAAAAATTGTTTCATATAAATGTTTTTTTGTTTCCTTGGGCCTAAAACAAACATATTTTGGTTAAGGATCACATGTTAGGAGTGTTTCCTTATTTAAATATTTTAATACGCAGATGTTTTGAAATTTCTTATCTCTCTTTTCGAAAATCAAAGTGGTGCTGATTTAGCATCTGAGGTAAAAATTTATAATGGAAGATTCAAATTGGCGAGTTTTGGCATTTATAAACCAATATGTCCCAGATTTAAAATATAAGGGTTTTATGTGCAAGGTCAAAATTTGAAAATAAAGAATCTTTGGTCAAAATTTTAATATTTGAAATGGTGTATTCCAAATGGCGGATTTTGACATTTATAAATCGATTTGTCACAAATTCGAAATATAACGAATCGGATTCTTTTAAAAAGGAATCGATTCTGCATCATTTTAAAATTATATAACGAATCCGGGTCACGGTTATATTTTTTTAATAACTAACTTAAATGATGGTGCCCCCTGTTCTAATTAAAAATATACGCACTATAGTTTTTCAGTGTTGGTCTTTGCAATGTCGCTTTTGTATAACCTGTATACAGAAATTGGCGTCACTGAAATTTATTTTGGATTTATTGTAAATTTTGGTGTTTTTTTTTAGGAAATGCCCACCGCATTTATTTTCTCCGCTCATAAAAATAATCATAGAAGAAATAAGAAAATCCTGCAAGAAACAACCTCTCAATTATGGTTTTAATTCGACAGACAATGGTAAGTTAATATTATTAGATTTAAAGCCATAAATCCAACATTTTTTAAATAAAAAAAATGGAGCATCAAGCCGGAACTTGGCCAAGTTCTGGCTTGATAAACGCGGTTTATATATAACTTTATGTCAAGTGGTTTTTGAGATATTCGATTTTACTACTAACTGATCGGCTCACTCATTGACTCATCAAAATAATGGAGTACTTCCACAGTATATGAACATCAGTACTTCCTGGGGGAGTAGAAACTTGAAATTTGGTATGTAATTAGGTTTTGGGACACAAGTAAAGGAAAATAAATATCGTATACAATGTAAGGATTAGCATTTCGCGAAGAAGCGGGTAATTTCTGGTTAGTTCTAGTTAGTTTTGATATCATGTCCTGGTAACTTCTTACCAAATGGGATTTGGTAAGAAGTTGGTGGATGGGATCTTATTATTAAGTTAAAAAAACAAAAAATGTCCAGATAAAGTCCTGCTTCGTTAAAAAATAAGATTTTCGTGCAAAATGTTTTTCTGTTGTATACAGGTAGGCTCAAAAATAGAAACGTCTCTCTCAAAACTCCTCGAGTTAAAAAGACAAAACATGTTTAGAAAAGGTTCTGCTTCCTTAAAACATAAAATTTGTATGCATTATTTGTCTACGAACAGGAGGCTCAACCAAATTTTCAAATTTCTTAACAAGCCTGTTTCAAATTATGATTTAACCAGTGCCGGATTTAAGATAGCAATGGGCAGTTCTTTAGGCCCGCCCCAGGGCACACAAAAAATTTTAATTTTAAGTCGATAAAGAATCGGTAGAAAAAAAAAATACTAAGTTTGTTACAATAAAAATAATTTATGAATTTTGGGCAATTTTGAATAATTTTATGTACTTCTTATTCAGGCTCTTTTTTAACTTGACTTTAATAAAACTTTAAAAAGTTAATCCACAAACGATTTGAGGGCCTCCAAAATGTTCAGGCCTATGGGCCCCAAGTCTTAAATCCAGGCGATTTTCAAATGGTTTTAGTTAAACTTAAATTAATTTAAGCAGGTCTTTAAATGATAATGCAATACAGGTTGTCGCTTTACAAGATGCCAAATGAAATTTTTCACATTAATTTTGTAGATAATGATTGTTACAGTCAAATTTGTTTATTGCAAAAAATATAATTTTAGTATTCAGTATTATTAAAGAAATATTTGCTTCATTAAAAAAATGTAAATTATATTAAAGATTTTTATTTTGTTTTATAAACATAATTATTTAATAAATTGCTTTTTTTAACGTCCAAGAAACAAGTAACACTTCCCAAAGTTTAATGAGTCATCTTAAAGTGCGCTCTTTGGGCAAAAGTTCTGTTTCGAAATGGAGCATTTTTAACATTACGTACGGAATCCCTGTTTTTTATATTTCGTGAGCCCAAAACCTAATAGTTTGCAAGAGTAAACTTTAAAATACCTGGCAAAACTGTGGATAAAATTTTGATGTTAAAAACTTTTTTTTTCACAGGTTTGCGAGTTTTGTCAAAGTTTGGATCCTAAGTAAATTATCGGATCGGACCTAAAATATTTTTTACCTATTTTTGTTAAGTGCAGATTTATTTAAAATGCAAGTGTTTGTTTTTTAGCTTTTTTCTATTATATTTTGGTTTTAAAAGCCATAAAAATGATTAAAGATTTTCGGAAATTCAACTTTTTTTTACAAAACGAGATTTGGCAAAGATCATTAAAAATTTTTTTAACAGTTCCCAATTAACAAAAAATAATTTATAGGTTAAATTTGGCCAAAACAAATTCATGTCAAAAGAATCCATAGTTAACCGCCATAATTTTTTTATAATAACTTTTCACCACCCGTTTAACATAGTGACGGTTTCCCTTTGTATTTTTAAATTTTCTGAGAAAAAAACCCAAGTGGCAAAATCAAACTTTAAAAATTTTCCCCGGGCCTTTTGGGAAAAAGAAAAAATAAAAAAGAATTTAGAATTAAATTATACTTTTTTAGTTAAAGAAGATGCAAAAAAATTTTTGACAAAGTTTCTATTTAAGGTTTGACCGCTGTTATCGGACCAACCAATTTTTTAAGGGAAAAAACCCTGCATTTTTAGTCTTAAAAGATAGCATATTAAATTATCTTCTTTTAAAATAAAACACCATGAATGATATTGGTTTTTTATAAGATTTATTTAAACTTAATTACTTTAAACCTCAGTAGGCTATGAAACAAAAGTTAATATCCTAAACACAAAACTATGTTGACATTCTAGCTGGAAAGACATTACACAAAATATTTTAATATACAAACAGTAGAAGAAATAATTGGCACAAGAAAGTACATTAAAAAAATATACTTTGAAACGAAATAAAAGATTCCCATTAAGGGAAAAATAACGGGTTTCAATGACTTTGACCATTTTTGAACATTTAAGGCATTCTATTGCGTAATATTTTTATTTCGCCGGTCAATTCTTTTTTTTCAAGTTGCCTTAAATAAAAAAATCCTTCCGTTTTTTTTTTTATTTTTTGTTTTTTTTTTAATTTTATCTCCTTGTTTTTTTTTTAAAATTATTTTATCTCGAAAATGAAAAAATGGGCCCTTTCCTAAAAAAAAAATAAAAATTGGCCAGTTTTTTTCCCTTAAACCCTTTCTATAAATTTTTAAATTTTTCCAAATTAAATGAAAAATAAATTGACGTTAAATGTTAAAAAACTAGAATTCCATAGTTTCATTTTTTGAAGATTAGCTTTTTTTCCCCTAGTCCACTGGGGTTTTGGGGGGGAATAAAGTTCAAATAAATCAGTTTTTTACAGGGTTTTTTGGACACCTTTGTAATGCCCAAAAAAATTGGGGAATGTTTTTTAAATTTTTTTTTACAAAAACTTGTAGTTGATTTTTTTAGTGGCATAATCTATTATTTTTCCCTAACAATTTTTATTCATTAAAATTGCAAAAAAACTCTTAGTCCTAAAAAGCTCTTCATTAATGTTTTTTTTAAATTTTTAAAAAAAAACAAAAGTTATTAACCAAAACTGTAACATCAAATTAAAACCTCTAAATTATAACTGTAAACGCACAACGTGAAAATTTAAAGGAAGTTTCTTCCGCCTGGGAAAAAACAAACTCTAAAAACTTACAATTTGTAATTTATTTTATAACATCTAAATTTATATTAGTAGTTCATTGTGTATAAATCTGGAAATAAAGGTGGGTTTTTTTAAGCGTCATTTTATTTTTAAAATTTAAATAAAACTAAACAGGGCCATACTTTTTGGCTTTTCTTGTTTAAAAAAAGTAATAATTTTTATTTTTTTAAGAAAAAATTAGCCATATTTTGGGCCTTGACGCGGTGAGGCCCCGTATGCCATTTTGGAATTAGTCTGATTTCCCTTCGTTTTGTTTTTTGTTAGCCCCGAGGCCCAAAAATTTTAAATTGTGGGGGGCAATTTGACAAAAACACGTTGTGAACTATTTCCAATTTTTTTTTATAATTTTTTAGTTTATTACCAAACAACATATATTTCCATTTCTTTTGTGCAATTTTTTATAACAAACTCCAGACTACTGGGGCATGAACAATGAGTATGGCGCAGGTCCATTCCATCCTATGATGTCATTTTTGACATTGTTGTAAAACATGCATTTTTGTGATCAATTTTTCAATGACGTCATTAAGACGCTTAAAGACACTCCTGTAAGCCGCCTAGTCGCGAAAATATGGCTCTAAAGAAATACTACGACATAGATTTAAAATTTTTTTTTAATGGGACACTTTATGTCTGGTGTGGTTTTGAAAGCGTTTTATTTTTTTCGATACGTTTCTGTGGAAATGCTTTTGTATTTATGTTTAGTAACAACAGAATAAATTTATTTATATGTTTTGCTTTTACTAATATATGTTAAAAGTAGTTATAAACGCTACATTTTGACAGAATATTAACTTTTTGTGTTTTGGGTTTCTTATTCAAGAATTCATTGTTGTCTTTAAATTATTTGTTATTATTAAAATATAACTATTCTAATATGAACTTCAAAAATTTCAAAATAAAACAATATACAGGGTGTTCCTTAAAGACATACTAATATTTAAGGAGGTGATTCTTGGACATTTTAAGAAAAAAACTTCCTATGAACGTATATCCTAAATGTCATTAACTTTTGAGATACATGGTGATAAAGTTTTTTTAACAAATCAGTTTTATAATAATAACTGAGATAATATTGTAGACATCTTTATGAAATTTGGTACATGTATTTATGCATTCAGGTGCATTTTCTACAAAAATTTTCGTTTTCTCTGCCACTGGCGCCCGTACGGGTTTTGCATTGAATATTTTTGGAGGAAAAAGTACTATGCCACGGCTTTTTCTTAAACTAATTTTTTTAAAAATACCCATTCATTTTTGAGCAAATTTTATCTCTTGGTTTTTCTTTGTCCGACACATCATGGTTTTTACTTAAAAAAATAAAAATCGTTTTACTTCAGGATCAATTCCTCAATTCAATCACATTTTTGTTTATAGTCATATACTTTAGTCATATACTTTATTTGTTCCATTATTATACAATAATTATGCCACTTGGCATATAGAACTTGTCAATTTATAGTAAATACTTAAAACTAATATCACAAATAAGATAAATTTACAAAATTCACTAATATAAACCAACAGGAAATACACAAAATACATAAAACATTTCATAACATTTAACTTATATTTAAAGATTAAAATTAGAACACATGCTTAGGCGAAAAAATTCTAAGAATTCTAAGAATTCTCAAAGTATGGTAGGGGTAATAGTAACGATAATGCTTTGTTTTTTGAAGCAGTTTTATTTTTGGAAGAATTCTTGCGTTTAAACGAAGTAAATTCCATATGCGAATCAAACTAGAATGGACATTTTTTCTGAACAAAACTGTGTTTGATGGAATTCGCCAAAAGATTCTGTTTATTTCTTGTATTGTAGCTATTTTGTTGTATGTATTATTTTTAAATAAATGTCTATTATCAGTCATGAATTTTATTGCTTCAACAACATAAATTCCAATTACGGTTAAGAGATGTTTGTTTTTAAATATTGGCCTACAGCTTTCCCTCCACCCCAATTTAAAAAGCACCCTCCGACATCTCAACAGCATTTTGTCACGTTCATACATATACAGTCCAGAAGGTGATCTACCTGCACACCCAGAAATGATACTGAGTCCCTTGTTCTTATTGTAGCTTTATCCAGCTTTACCTCAAAAGGAGCACTTCCTTAAACTCCAAACTGAAGCATTTGCGTTTTATTGATATTTAATTTATTATTCGCAGAAAGTCAACCTTGTCCTCACTGAGAATTAAGGAAGTGTCATCGGTATAAATAAACATTTTCTCTCTCAGTACTTTAGGCAGATCATTTGTATATAGCAGGAAGAGTAGAGGCCACAGTATAGAGCCCTGGGGGACACCTTTATTTACATACAGACAAAAAATCTGACAATACAAGATTACCCTGCTCATCATTTTCCACAACACATTGATATCTATTAACCAAATAAGACTCTATTAGTTTATTTGCTACACCCCTTATTCCATAACTTTCTAGCTTCTGAACAAGAATGGCATACTCCACAGCGTCAATGCTTTTGACAGGTCTAGATATTCTATATCTCCTTTATTATCTATCATTTTAAAAATGTTTATATAACTTTTTATATAGACAATTTAAAAAGTATTTTTTGTTTCATACAATTTTTATATCTCTTTTAGTTTTTGAGATATGCCCACTTTTCCTTTTTAGGTCTGTTATTCAGAAATAGTGTACACTACCTTACAACTTTTTTACATAAGCGCTCTTATTAAAAGTGTATTTTAGGACTAGGTGTATACAAAAAGTGTAAAATAGTGTAAACTATTTCCAAAAAACAAACAGACCTTTTGTAAACTAAAGTGGATTTGTCAGATTTACCAAAATTCATCATTTTGTTTAGAAAGTGCGAAGTATAAATAAGTGAATTTATTAGGAGTAAGGTAGCAAATTTGGGCCGTTTAAATTGTTCTGGGAATTAGCGAATCCCATGTTCTTAGGTGGAAAAAACTACTCGATGAATTTTTCATTAATAAATATATGTAAATATCTTTAAAAAATGCGATTTACTAGACTGTATATCTTAAATATTTTTTAGGATTAGCTTTGTGACAAAAATAATAAATAAAATATCTCTTAGGGCAGAAAGAAGATCACTAGTATATGAAAGTAGAGATGTGTTGATTGTAATAAATTTCTTTTATTTTAGCTTATGAACCCCTCAAACTAATGCAAGCAGTAATGGCGAAAACCAATGAAGTTTGCCTTCGCTACCTCGATAACAGTGTGTTATGTTCCTTACCCACCCCTTCGAATAGCTATTATGAGACGAGCGCATGTGCTGTGCGAAATAGACGAAGAAAAATGGAAGATAGACACGTTATCATTCATGATCTAAATACTATATTTAATATTCAGGTAAATGAAAGGTTTACAGGCTTGAAAAAACACCATTGATCGTGACTCTATATTCTCAAGGGGGTTTATAGTCTAGAGGCATGAATTTCAAGCCT
The DNA here is from genome assembly GCA_019359885.1 of Listronotus oregonensis. Taxonomy (NCBI): domain Eukaryota; kingdom Metazoa; phylum Arthropoda; class Insecta; order Coleoptera; family Curculionidae; genus Listronotus; species Listronotus oregonensis. The sequence goes on along the minus strand of JAHBCN010009171.1, from coordinate 16,425 downwards.
GTTTTCGAACTCGATAAAAAAAAAGCAAAGAATATTATTAGCATCTATTTTTTTATTGCCTGTTTTTTTGTATTTCAGGAATACATACAAAGTTTAAAAGTTAAAAAAATTAAAAACTTAAAAAGTTGTCGGCTAGGTGCAGGATTCCAACCCTTCTGGTAATCTGAAACAAAAAAAAATCCAACAGATTTTTAATCAGTAAATATGTCCCTATCTCCTCAAGCTTGAAGAAGTCATTTTTTTTACAAAATGGCGTCCATTTTTTTACGTTTTTTTAGCAGTTCCTAATTTTTTAAAAAAAGTAAAAATCATAATTTTGAATCTACTTGGTGATATAAAGGAATGTATAGAAAAGCTTCTCACAAAATTTTAAATAAATCGGTTTAGTAAAACTTGAGATATGCACGCCAGTTTGAAAAAAGTAGTTTCGAGAAAAAGGTTTTGGTTAGTTTTTACCGAATTTCTCTCCGAAAGGCGAGCACTTCTTTTTTTTTTAGAGCAATTGAAGCTCGAAACTCAGAGCTTTTGATTCTAACTTCATTGCGCCGTACAACAACTTTAGCTATAACTTTAAAAATAATCCGAATTTAAAAAAATTCTTTTAAGGAGGTATTCTTGAATACCTAAACTATCGAAATATATAAAAAAAACTTTTTTTCTACCCCCTTGATACTGATATATCAGAATCATTTGTATGAATATTAACTGCAATAATTTAAACGAAAAATAATTTATATTAGTATTAAGAAAATAGAGTTCCGATCAATAGTGTTTTTTAAAATTTGCATCTTTTAAAGTTCGTTAAAAAAAAATAATAATTCCTACTCTGCGACACACCCCAAGAGGATCCAATAAAGCTGGGCAATCCGCAGAAACCAAAACACGTTTGAAAATATCATTTATTTCTTTATGTCTGGAGGCACACTGCATTTTTTGCAACTTAGCCCATGAAAGCCGTAAATGTCTACAGTTTCGCGGCAAATGCAGGTATGCTCTCCTGACACAGGTAGAGCTAATCATAGTCCAAGAGAAAAAATTGTTATCTAAAAGCTTTTCCAAAGACGCGGATGGAAGAGCTTTAAGCCATGCACTGCTTTCTAAGACTTTGAGCGCAAGAAAGCGGCCTTTGTTATTATTTCTAAGAGATAAAGATATAAGAAAATTTTGACGCTCTTGACAAATTTGAAGATCAAAGTATTTTTGAGACTTCTAACCTAGGATTCTGTAAAAATATAGTAAAAGATAAAGTCATAATAGGGATCACATATTTCTGATCCTTAAAGTTAAAGGTAAAGGTGTTTCGAAAGAGATAGAGAAAAGGAATGTCAACAAATTTGCTGGCCGAATCCGGCTTCTGAGAATCTTTTGGAAGTGTTTTTTCCAAATTTAATGAATGTTATGGATTTTTCTAAACATTTATCAAAATCCAAGTCATTACTGACAGGGACATAATAAGGTAAGATAGGGGTAAGCAGCCCAGAAACAACATAGACTGATCCCAAAAAGGCAGTGCCTTGAATCCAAGACTGCCCAATTTAACAGGCAGTGTGTCTTGTTACCAGGAATTTGATGGTATTTGGCCGTTTGATATATCTTAAAAAAGATTTTGAGTAATATTATTAATATTTCCGGTTATGATTAAGTTTACACGTATAGTTTTAGGTAAATACAAATTTTGGATTCCAGTTGACATGCTACTTTTGAGCATTCTTTTCTCGTGAGGTAGTTTATAAGTTCACCTTATAAGGAGATTGCAAAAGTAATACTTAATGTTTTTTTTTATTATTTTAGGAAGCTAGTCCGTCCAGTTACTACGCAATATTCGATGGCCATGCCGGCCACGACGCAGCGGCCTACAAGCTCTGCCCATTTGCATCAGTTTTAGCCGAAAATAAGTATTTTATGAGCAATCCAGAGCAGGCCTTATTAGATGCCTTCTGTAAAACAGACGCTTTGTTTCTAGAAAAGTGCAAAGTAGAGGTATGTTAAAATATATAAATACCCTAATTGTGATAATTCATAACCCACAAAAATTAAAAATTACATTTTTGTCAGTGGAAAAAAAATCGTGTCTTACTTGCTACTGGTGAAGAAAGCTCTACTACCAACTACTGCGCTTAATTTAAATATATAATTACTTCGTTTTTATCTTGATCGACTTTACTAAAAGGGTTTTCTTATTTGACACCCTGTATTTATAAATATTTCAACTGGTTAATTTCAGCTTGTAAACATATTTTTCTAATATTTTTTTTTAGAGTTTAAGTGGTGGTACCACTGCCGTAGTTGCCTTGTTACGTCCTAAGGAAAAAACATTGTATATAGCCTGGGTTGGTGATTCAAAGCCCTACTTGTTAAGCAGGGAAAAATTCTTCAGTGTGTTAATCCACATAAACCGTGTAGAGGTAAGTCATCGACGTAACGAAAACAAACCCGCAAAAACTTAAAATTTAACATTGTATTTGAGATAACCTTTTTCATTTTAATTTTTTGGTACGTTTTTTTCTACCCTTATAATGTATATATCTTAGATATTTAAATTTCCCGACGGATATTGTCTGTCAGCTTAACAAGTGTTAAATAAACACTCGCTGTTTTAGTTATCCCCAGAAAAAGAAATCCGTTGGAGTGAGATTAGGGAAACGTGATGGCCAACAAAACTCCGCATTTCTGAAAATTGTTTTTCTCCAAACAGCTGCAGGGTACCTTGAGCAGTTGTCCCATCCTGCTGCTGAAAATACAGCTGGATTGTTTATTTTTATATGTGGAAATATTGTTTGGCACACCCTGTAATTTCTAGAGAATGGTATTCTATATTTTAAATCATTGAAACACTGAGTTTGAAATTTACTTGTCTATTATAGGTTTATTGTTGCAAATTCTATCTAAATTGTTCATAGCTAAAAAGCACAAAAGACCATTGTATAAGACCAAAATAGTTATCGGTAAGCAGATGAATTGTGGATTTGTTTCCTCAATTTTAGAAAACCTATATAATGATTGTATATATGGGTATAAATCGCATAGTAATCTCAAAAAAATAAAAAAACATTTCAAGCAAAAACTGCCGTTTAAAATTCTAACGCCAAAAGTTGGCACCTAAACAAGCTTTCCGAAGGTCATGGCTGTTTGACGTCACAACGCATATAAACAGGGAAGCGTCATTCGTGTTTTTAATAGATTGTCACCTTTTAAGCGAGGTTAAATTTTATTACGACGTTAATAAGGTGGCTACAGTCAAAAATTTTTTGCAGTTGTAACCAAGAAACATTTACAGCTGTTTGAATGAATAATATGTACGAATCACAGAATAAGTGGTGTTTTGTGCCCCTTTGCATGAGCACATCTGTGAGTACACCGAAAAAAAATTTTGTATGTGTGCCTCGGGGGGATTATGAGCATTTAAATGGAATTAATACTTACAATGCTGCTTTTGCACCTCTGATTTCGGCTGAATTAAAATGTTCGTCATTTTAAATGTAATCTGTTACCATAAACATATCCACAAAGGGTAAATTGTTTGACATATCCTTCGCTAGAAATAATAAACGAAAAACACTTTATTTAGCCACTCAAAATAAAACAAAATACTAGTTATGACGAGATTTACCGCGGCACAAGTGAAAACAAACGAAAACGATACGTAAACAATCTGTATTTATATGCGATGTGACGTCACTTGTCCTTTCGCAGTCCCTTTTAACTTTTTCGTTTTAATTATGGATTGGTTCTCATTATTAGTTCACACCATACGCTTCGCTACACCAGCGCCTCTTTATTTAGTGCCATACTGGTGTCACTTTTTGAGCCAAACAGCCATAAGAGATGGTGCTCCTTTATCTCTTTACCCTCTATAGTTTTACCTGTGTTTTCGTACCCGAAATATGCGAACTTGGCGTTGTGCTGCCATATTTTTGCTGGCGATATACAGAGTATTTGGAAAATATGTGTAGACAATTTTATAACAGGCTTATGATATGTGAACACCTACCAAGATTTACTAAGCTAATTTTTAGATGCAGGCAGCTTTTTAAAATTATTCTTGAGGAAGCTTTTTTCCCGTTGTTCCAGTTCACCACCTCGCCGGCGCCGGGGTCCAGTATTGTCAATCTAATACTGAAATACTTCTAGATTTTATTCTACTTTTTAGATATGCTTTATTATATCTTAAGAAAAGATTTGTAAACCAGATTAAATAAATAAAATAAATTAATTTTTCAGGATGAAAGAGAAAGAATAGAAAAATCCGGTGGTTGTGTTATGTTATGGGGCATATGGAGAGTGAATGGACAACTAGCAGTATCCAGAGCAATTGGTAAGAGGCAAAAAAAATAGAAAAAATAGCGCATGCTTAAGAATTAAAAAAAAAGTGAAATTTTATTGTGAAAAAATCACGTAACTGATTAAGTTCTTGTAATTAGGAATAATTTTTTAAAGCAAAAGATTAACAAAAAATCTTACATGATCCGGAGTTTTAGTGTGATACTGTATATTCCTTTTACTTTGTTTGGCTTTGAAGGACTGGCATATTTAGTGCTGGCAAAGTTTTTAAATCTTAATAAATTAATACTTTTTTTTTAATTAACGAAATATTTTTAATCTAGCTAAACTATAATATACCGCATTCGTGTTTGGTGAATGCGCTGGAAAACCACTTTTGTCTGCATAATTGAGCGAAATATTGTTTTAAGGTGATGCCGACTTGTAATAGCAATTCCCGGTCGAGATTTTCACTGGATGGAAATGAAGATTTCCTGATAAGCATGCGACGGTCTATGGGACTTTTTATCGGAAGATGCAGCAGCTCAGGAGGTGTATTATATGATAGCTGAAAATCCAGGTAAGAGAAAAAGCTTTTTTATTACTTTCAAACGTTTTTTCTTGAAAGTTGCCTGAACTCAGATTTTGACCAAATTTGATATGGGGGGTTTTTTTAAGGCGCTGATCACGAACCTGAAAAAAATTCGGAATTGTTTCGTTTTCGAGATATTCATCATCAAAGTTAAATAACCTTTTTACTATATTCACCCTTCTTTTTGACCTAACATATGATTTTACAATAGGTTGGACTTTCAGTAACGAATAAAATTATTTTCCGGATATTTCCATAATAACAATTGTTGTGGCAATTGTAACCATGGAAATTATTGGGACAATAAAGTTATCCGTTAATGAAATACCAGCTAAATGGGCACACAATATTTTATAAACACCTCTTAAAAACCATTTTTTGTTTATTTTACACCTTTTTTCCATTAAATTGCGAAGCACTTTCAAACAGGGCGGCGATGTTTGCTAAAAAATTTCCCAGTGTATACATGGTTGCAGTGTTTGAATGTAAAAAATGAAAAAAAAGTATAAAATAAATATAAAAACAAGTTTTTAAAAGGTGTTTATAAAATATTGTGTGCCATATTAGTGTAAAAATCAAGAAGCGGTGTAAGTTAGTTTTGGCAAAATAAATAGGTTAGATACCACTTTTTATGAAAGGATCTGTTCGATTTAGAAGTTTTTGTTAAGAGGGAGGAAAGTAAAGTTTGTTTGGTCATTCTTAAGAATTTTTTTTTACATGTTGTTATAGATTTATTTTGAAAATAAGTATAATATAATACAACATTTGAAGAATATTTTTAAAAAATTTGGTGCAAAAATATAACGAAATAACGGATTTATTGCGGTTCTCCGCCGGTGCCTCGAAAAATTTTTTTGCGGTGACCACGATTTCTCAGACTGAATTATTCCATATCAAAAAAACAAATTGTTTTAATTAGTTAATTAGTTTTTCTTTCAATTGACGCCGAGTTTTTTTTTATTTTATCAATTTTTAAATTTATTGCATCACTTTAAAGTTGAAATGTTGATTTTTTGACAATAAAATCGACCTAATACTAATTAAAAAACTCGACGCCACTTGATTGTTATTTGTATGTAGAGTATGTGTACCGATTTTTAAAACAATCGATTTAGTAGTTTTTTCAGAATAGTGGTCACTCAGTGGCGTAGCAAGGTGGGGGGGGGGCGACTGCCCCCCCCTCTAGACCAGCGCCCCTGCGCCCAAACAAACCTACCGTATATAAAACAGGTATTATTTACAACATACTATGCTGTGCTTTAAACATTTTTTACTTGCTGGTGTAATTTTAGAAGTCATATTTTAAAATAATAATTGTCCACACTTTTTGTTAAAAATTTTTTTCTGTTCCACAGTGTCAGCGGAGCGGTTATTCTCTTCAAAAGCACTAACACCGGGAAAAAAAACCCGAGCGCGGCATCCGTTTGTGGAGGCATTTTTTTTTTAAATTTCCCCTTTTTTTTGGAGGGGGATGGTAAAATTAAAAAAAAATTCCGATTAAACCCTATCATGCGATTATTCAGTTTTTAATTTTTTTTTTTTTAAATTTTATTTTTCGTAATTTAAATTAAATCTGAATAATCGCATGATAGCGGTTTTTTCAATAATCGGATTATCAATTATTTTTTAATTCGTTATCCCATCACTATTTCTGACCAAAAAGTCCACCAAAACGTGGGAATCTTTTTTTGTGTCGGTATTGGATATATTCCAGAATTGTTTACTTTATTTTTTAATATTGCAAATCGGCAGATTTCAAACGTATGTTATTTATTTCTGGTACTCATATTCTCCTCTTTGTGGTGTTATTTAGTCGTTTATTGTCTATGCAAGGGTAAACTTGTTCTCAGTTCAGGAAGGAATATCGTGAAAAAAAAATGATGTTAGCGCAACACACAGCCAAAAATTACAAGATTTTTTCAAAAAAACTGCTGGGTAAGAACATTTGTTTATATTGTCATTATTTTTCCTTTCTGGCCTAAAGTTTCAAATATAGATTTGTTTGTTTATTGTTGTGTTTTTTTTTTAATAAAAATGTTTTAAGAAATAGAGCGCCCCTTTAAACGTTGCCCCCCCGCCCTGAAAGGTTGACTACGCCACTGTGGTCACTCACTTTAAAAATTACATGTTTGGGAAAATCGATTTAAAGTTTTGTAGCGCTCAACGCAGGTAGCTAAAAAAGCTCAAAACTATGTTGAAGCAGACTGTTGCTTTATAACCATCATAAACCGTCAATTTTGCTCCGATTGACCTTAAAATATAATACAATATTCTTGGGACGTTATACATTTAAAATATTTAATAAAAAAAATGGAAAAAAATCAAAATTTAACATTTGTAAAAGCAGAATAATGTTAATGTTTTTAAATAATTTATTTTACATCTACTGAAATATTTTCGGTGTCTATATCATCTATCATTCTGTCAAGAAATATGAAATGTCTAGACGTCTTATGGAAAATTCTCTGTGACCATATTACATATTACATCTCTTACCAGATAGATTTTGCTCGAATATACACACGCAAATTCGGCAATATTACACCTTTTCCGATTAAATTAAATTCACATTCGTAGCAGTCACACCACAAATTTTAAAAAGCCTGGGTCTTGGTAAAAGTGGTTTTTAGCATTGCCTACCTTATAACTGGTGTAGGAATAATCTCAGGCTTTTTAGCAGTCTCCGACAGGAATTGGTTGTACTAATCTTATCGTTTACACTCAAGATGGACTAGAATGTGCTTTTAAAAAATTCCTAAATGGACCTTAGTTTCAGCTGCCGATCGATCAGCACATATTAAGGGGGTATTGTAGTCTAGAAGCTCGAATTTTTGGCGTCTTTTGACGGTTGATAAAAACAACAATTAATATTTTGACTATCCATTTTTTTATCATTGATTTATTTATATTTTAAGAATTCACAAAAAAAATTCAACAAAAAAAAATGTTGGTATTTTATCAGTACAAATATCATTAGGGCAGAAACCATAAAAATGGAAAAAAAATCCCGCAAAATGGCGGTTTTTCATAAAAAGAGGTAGGTTTTTTTAGTTATTTTTTAACTTTTCCGAATTTTTAAAAATAGTAAAAATTGAAAATTTCATTTTTTTGTTGGTTCCTGTCATAGAAGAATATATAAAGAAAATTCATGCTAACTTTCTAGAAAATTGGTCAATTAGAACTTGATAATTTGTGACAAACGTTTTGAAAAAAGTAGTTTCGAGAAAAACGCGTTTAAAGTTTTAACTTACGATTCCACCGTCATTGCGCTGAACAATACCTTTAGCTATAACTTTTAAAATAATTCGAATTTCAAAAAATCCTTTTAAGGAGATGTTCTTGGATATCTAAACTATCAAAATATGAAAAAAATTGATTTTTTAATATACCCCTTTTTAAGTTTACCATCACCCGCCAACTAAAAGTGTACGTATTTTTCTATAACCTATTTTTTTAACTGTGTTTGCGCCGGGTATAGCAGATAGGATGCACGTGAGCACTAGGGAGGGGGTATACTGACAGAAATTAGTTATGTCCACTACCATCTTACACATTAAATTATATCTTTCTTGTGCCAGTGAAAAGTGAAAGACGTTTTTGGGTAATTTTTTGAATTGTCCGGCAATTTTTAAATCCCTGAATATATAAAATATTCTAATTTTTCTTTTAATTTTATAGACAAATAATTGTGTGATAACACTAGTTTAGAACCTATTTGCGACTGTAATGCAAAAGGTAGTTTTTTGTCTCTTATTGCGAAAATGATGAAAACTTTCTAACACGTAATATTTTTGCGAAAGTGATAAAAACTTCCCAACACGTAATATATTTGACGTTGTCAAATTTACGTTTTTCCTGAGATCGGGTAATTGCCCACGATCTGGCAACACCGAGTGTAAGTGTCTCGGGATTACACCCCAACACGAAGTCTCAAGTCCCTAGGGCTTAAAATAACATAAATATGGATAAAATATGACTGATTAATTTCATAATAATTGAAAATTTATACGTGGTGAAGAATTTCACTTGTTGGATTTGTATTTATTTTTTTTTTATCTTGGGACAGTCCACGAAGGCTGATGCCTAAGTACTAACGTGCCGTGGGTGTCTTCAGTGTGGTGAGAGGGAGTTTGTTCACACGGTACTTAAATTTTTGGAGATTGGGAGGAGAAGGAAAAACTTCTGCGAGCAGCAGGTTCCATAGTCTTGACACTCTAGGAATAAAGGAATGAAGAAAGCGGGAAGTTCGGGGCCTCTCTAACTGAACTGTATTTAGACGGTCTATTCTCCAATCTTGAATACTCGTATCCAATGTCGCATCCGACATCAGTATAATCTCGCTTAAAAATTATGCGCACTGAAAATTTGGATTTTCGGTTGGACCCACTCGGAAAATAAATTTTCGTTCGTGATTGTCGTAACTAAATTACCATTTTTTAAAGAATGTTGCTATGTAACGGAATTTTTTAACTTAATTTTCACCAATTTTAAGAAGTCCAATTATTTTATAAATTTGTATAGGGGTCAAGAGCCGATGACAATAAAATTATTTTATAACTTCGTTCTAATTTCTGACTGGGATTTTTTGAATAAAAAAAAAACACCTTCTCAAAATGAGAATACTTGGCTAATGCGCAAGGCCAAAATAGCACAAAACGCTTTCTACAAAATCCAAGCTACTGGCAAGAAAAGAATTATTTTTGGAAAAACTGACCTTCACGTTTGGTTATCCATGGGGTTTTCCTTTTTCATATAAAATTTTGTTATGAGTCGTAGGCCATAATAGGTTTATTGACAAATATAAAATATACTAACAACCAATGCTCTTGATTAAGATTAATTTTGATGTTGTTTTGGGACTAAAAATATGAAAATTAATTATAGTTTAGAAAAACTAAAAATAAAACACGCTTTTATAGCAAAGAAACTAAAAAGTAGAAAATAATCAATTATAGTAAAAAAGCGTGGGGTGCAATTTACTTTATTTTCATGGTAACTCTAATTTTATAAAATGCTACCAAAAAATACTTGTAACATTTAATATCAAGCACCCCACGTTTTTTTACTATAATAGATTATTTTCTATTTTTTAGTTCAGTTTGCTGTAAAAGCGTTTTTTTAGTTTTTAAAAACTATAATTTATTTTAATGTTACTCTTTTCGTACACGCAGATTTAAAATGAGAATATCTCGAAAGCCGTTAAGTATATCGAGTTAATTCAAAATTTACACATCATGAAAATATAAGGATTGTAAACTCTTAGAAGGATATCTAGCGAAAAGTTAGTAGTTTAATAAATATGTACTTACTAATACTATACAAATACTGACTTCTTTGTCAGCTAAATTTGATTTGAATCTAATTTCTTTTAACCGTTTACGTCAACCGTGTTAAAACTCTTCCAGTGGCAATGAACTACACGGGATCGGCCCGATGTGTCGTGTGCCAAAAGCAAAGGCACACCCGTGTCTGATGGGGTGGATTTTGGTTAACACGCTGGCAGTCTGTCTAGGTGTTTAAATGAATTGAAACAAGGGCAAAAAGAAAAAAGAAACTAACAACCACCTTTTTAAGTCAGTCTGTCCAGTTAAAGAGATAGACACACTATATATTCTTAATTTTCAATGATTAACAATTATAATGTACCAGGTCTTTAAAAAATCCGTTTCATTCTATTAGCATATGTTTCAAAATATACTTTGGGTTACTTGCCAGACATGTGAAACGAGGCTGGTAAAATTCGGCCTTTTTTCGCCCATCATTTTCGTGAAGTGCCAAACCTCGCAATTTTTTTATAATGCATATATTTGCATGAAAATTTGGGATTAAGCTTAACTTACCCTCCTCTTCAAAATCTTTATTATGCCGATGGGCGCTCTTTATTTTTTAGGGGTGAAAACAACCTTTATTGCTAAAACCTATAAAACTATACATTAAAGCTTAAGTTAAGTGAAATTTGACTTAAGTAAGTTAAAAAAGTAGTATTTTGTTTTTTTGATTTCAAAGGGCTGAAATATTTCAGCCCTTTGAAATCAACCCCCATTATGATTTAAAAAAATATATATTTACCCTAAAAAAAATAATATATTATCACAGTGTTTTGCATGAAAATTTGGGATTGAGCTTAACTTAGCCTTCTCTTCGAAATCTCCATTATGCTGAAGGTAGCTTTTTATTTTTTAGGGGTGAAAACTACCCCTTATTGCAAAAACTTTCATATTAAAGCTTGTCACATAAAATTAGGCTCATATAAATTAAAAAATAAGTATTTAATTCTTTAAAACATTATTTAATATATTTTAACCCTTGAAAATCAACTTTTATTATGATTTATTAAAAAAAAAATGTTTACCCTAGAACAGGGGTCTCCAAACTTTCCAGCCTTAGGGCCATACTGATTACTCCAGTAAGTTCCGAGGGCCAAAACCATATTATCATTGTTGCCGGTGGTAAGAAGTGAAATAGTCCACTGATGAAAAAAAAAGTCCGAAAAAGTACACAACGTTTAAAAAAGGCTGCAAATAATAATAATAATAATATATTTCATACAAAAATACACAATAATTTTACAAGACAAAGATGTCCAACATAAGTCACAAAGCGAACTTGTGTGTGACTCAGTTGGAACACAGTACATTCTGATGTTATACGCTTATTACAATTACCATAATAAAATTACAACAAACTAAAAATACAATTACAATAAGGAAATCACAGTGAAGAAGAAAATGTATTTTTACAGTGGTAGACTAGATTAGACCAAAACTAATAATAATACTAAAGTCCGCAAAACGGCAACACTGCATATTATTAATTTTCCTGTCATCTGTAATTTCTAGATTAGTCGTAGAGTACGAGCCATGAGGAGTAACGTGACACGACATCTGGTAGACACAAGCGGAAATAGGTAGTACCTTCTATCGCTAACAGATGGCGCTAATAGCACGTACAGAATAATCTCGTTGGTTCGAGAAAGTTCTGGTGTCTTCCACTCACTTCTAGATGGCAGTAATTGGAATATATAAGAAGGCTAGTGGCGCAACCACAAGTCAGTTCCTATGACACTGTTGTTAAATAAAATATTGCATACCTCCTTAAAACGTGTTTGTGCGTGTTTAAGTTTAAGACATCTTTATAACAGTATTTTGATTTGAATTGTTGCTTTTGTGTGTGAATTAGTAGTATGGAAAAGAAGCGAAAAATTGATAGTGAATGCAGAAAATTCAAAGATCAGTGGAACATTCAGTATTTCGTAATTGAGTCCAGTAACAAGGCGCTATGTTTGATTTGCAATGAAAGCAGCCGTTCTCAAAGAATATAACATTAAACGTCATTATGAAACAAAACATTTTCAAAATTACTCAAAATATACAGGAAGTTTGCGGACAGAAAAATTCGAAGCTATGCAGCGCGGATTGAAATCGCAGCAATCTTCATTACAAAACTCAAAACTGAACAAGAGGCTGCAACTCGTGCCAGCTTTCGTGTGGCTCTTGAAATTACAAAACCTGGAAAACCATTCACCGATGGAGAAATGATCAAAGAATGCATAATTGCAGTAGCCGAAGAAATGTGCCCTGAAAAGGTAAATTTATTAAAAACTGTCAGTATGTCAGCAAACACTGTGGCTCGAAGGGTAGAAAACATCGCTGAAAATATATCCTCTCAACTGTTCGACAAAAATGGACATTTTGAGTGGTTTTCTTTGGCCTTGGATGAGTCAACGGATGTGTCAGATACTGCTCAGGTGTTGATTTATATTCGAGGAGTAGATAAAAGCTATGAAGTGCACGAAGAACTTCTTGATATGTATAGTATTCATGGCACAACTACTGGTACAGATATTTTTAAAGGAGTTGAAATGGCCATTAATCAAAAGAACCTTCGATGGAAAAACTTGAAATGTATTACAACTGATGGAGGCAAAAACATGAGTGGGAAAGATAAAGGAGTGGTCGCTCTTGTGTCAAAGGCTGTAGAAAATGATGGTGGTTCAAAACCATTAGTCTTACATTGTATCATTCATCAACAGTCTTTGTGCGGAAAATGTTTGGATATGTCTGACGTTCTGAAACCAGTCATATCAACTGTTAATTTTATCAGATCTTTTGGGCTGAATCACCGACAATTCCGACAATTTATTGAAGAGATTGGAGAAACTGACTTACCTTATCATACTGCCGTACGCTGGCTTAGTTGTGGGAAAGTCCTTCAGCGCTTTTTTGAACTTCGAGCAGTGATCGAAATTTTTTTGAATGAAAAGCATCGCCCTCTTACTGAATTACAAAACAACGCATGGCTGTGGAAGTTAGCATTCTATGTTGATTTGACAAAACATGTGAACGAACTGAATTTGGGATTGCAAGGAGAAAACCAGCATCTTCCTGATTTATACACTAATATCAAATCATTCCGGAAGAAATTGAGACTGATTTAATAACAACTACGAAGTAAATGTTTTTCACATTTTAAAACATGTGAAATATTCAGCCACACTACTGAGACTGAGTTTCCTATCGATTTTGCAATCGAAACTTTGAGTGCTTTGAAGATAAATTTTGATACTCGTTTCTCGGACTTTGATGCCATTGCGAATCAAATTAAGATTTTTCAGAATCCTTTTGATACTGACATTGAAACCCTAGCCCCGGAACTTCAAATGGAAATGATTGATCTACAATGCAGTGATATAATTAAGAACAAATATCAAAACTCATCTTTGTTGGAATTTTATAAGAGTCTTCCACTGACACAATTTGATAATTTGCATAAATTTGCTCGTGGTTTTTTTTTCTGTTTTTGGTACTACTTATTTGTGTGAGAAAACCTTCTCCAAAATGAAGTACACAAAAAATGTTTACAGATCGAAATTAACTGATGAGCATCTTAAATCTCTTTTAATAATTGGTACAAGTAAAATTAGTCCACAACTACAAACTATTGTCAGTGGAAAATCTCAATTACATAAATCTCATTAGTATTTCATATGTCATTATGTTTGTTATAAGTTATGTGATTATTTAAAATGTATAAAATGTTAGTTGGATTCATTTCAATAATTTGTTAGTTATTATATACTGAAGTTAAATTTTCTGCATATTATACATGTCTTTACTCATTACAATTCTGTGTTTCTTTATCCAACTTATCACAAAAACAAAAACAATAAGCCTACAAGAATGTTATGAGTTAGCGGAGTTAGCCCATGACCATATCAATGTAGATGTCATATTAATAATTATTCAACATAAAATTAGAATACTTCAGTAAACTAAATTTAATTTGCTAAAAAAATTATTTGTTCTCTAAAAGGAGTTTTCAAGTATGCTAGCTCTCCGCGGGCCGGACAAAATCTGTCCGCGGGCCGGATGTGGCCCTCGGGCCGTAGTTTGGAGACCCCTGGCCCTAGAAAAATTAACATATTGTCACAGAGTTGTAATTAAAAAATCTGGCAACTCAAAAGTATTACTAATTTAATTTTGTAATTTTTTAATCCTTAAAAGTTCACCCCCTACAATATAACAATGCCAAAAATAGTACAAAACCGCGAAATTTTTTAAAAAATGCATCGAATCGATTTTAAAATATTCCAAAAAATAAATTGGTTTTTTAAGCATAACTCATTCAGTTTTTGTGATAAAAAGTTCTTTAAAAACCATTTTGTTGGTTTTTTCAAGAGCTATAAGGTCCTGTATATTAAAACTGTTTAAAACCCTTACTTTTTAAAGGGGTGAGTTTAAAGGGCTGAAACAAGGTAGTGCTTGTCTATACACACGCGTTTTAAACGTTTATATCTCACCTAATTTTCGTCATACAGTCAATTTTAAAAAAGCAAAATGTTTGTAATTTAAAAAGATACAATTTTATACTCTAGTAGTTTTTACGTATCTTCCTTAGTTTTTGAGTTATTTAAAAAAAGGTCATTTTTTATTAAAATTCTAAAATTTTACTTTTACTTGCAGCACCATTTTTTCAAAATTAATCAATTTAAATCGGTTAAAATTTTAGAATGTATTTATGATACATAAATAAAGAGAACTAACAGAGGGCTACGACTCATTTTAATTAGATTGGTAGTTAGGGGGTTGTTTTCGAAGATTTTTGCACTCAATAAAATTTGGTCTAACTTTATTTTAATCATAACTCACCCAATTTTTATTTTTTAAAGAAACGTCTTTGCAAATGCTTAAAAATATTTATTATTTATTTTCCTCGAAAAATACGTAGATTTTGCGTTATTTGCCTTTGAAACTTTGAAATTTTTTGTTTGATGAATTACAGCTAACCTTTAAGAGTCCATTCGGGCTGCAAAAATTGGATCCAATTTGGGGTTTGGGGCATAATGTTTTTTTTAAAACCGGTATAGGTTATCGATAATTTTTAAAAACTATATGAAAGTCAACACTTCAATCCAGGCTTCTGCTGTAATAGTTTTTTAAATTTGGATTTACTTTTTAATATTTCCTTGAGTGAAAGTCACCCTAAAATCGGTTATGTTTGGATACTATTTTCTCTTAACTCGACTCATATTTCAAAAATCCGTTACAGCAGAGGCATAGATTATTTCCTTACCTTTAAAATGGTGTATAATTTATGTCATTTAAGTGAAAAATAGTTATCGAAAAACGTTATCTCCTATAGGCTTGCAATCGGAAACAACATCGCATCGATACATCGAATTCGGAAGAACCTAAATAAAATATAGTGTGGTAGTGGGAGTTTGTTAGTCTCCGCCCACCGTCTCCGCGTCCTTTCGCCCGACCCCTAAGGTGTAGCGTAAATGCACTCTTAACAAACCACAACTTGGTTTGTATTGTTCCCACAGCAATTACAAAAAAACATTTTTATTCGTTTTTTTTTAAGCTACAGTTTTGTTATTTACAGTTTTATTGATAAAATGCACACTTATCGAGTTATTTCCAAAAAACCGATTAAAAACGTTGATTTTGTCGACGAAAAATTCCGACATTCGATCGCAAATAACTCGAAAAGTATAAATTTTACAAAAAAATGCATAGAACATTTTTGCTTAGAAATTTTCTTTTATAGATTTCTGGCGTCAAAATACATACAACAACCCCCCAAAGTAAAGGCGCCCTTCGGCATGATATAGATTTTGATTCTTGGACTACCAAGTACTTTATTTTCTGAATTACGGGTTTTTGTATTGTCTTAGCCTAAAAAGGGAATAAACCGTAAAATGCAGAGCATCTGGCCACCCTAGTCCACAGATAAAAAAAATATATTAACAAGAATTTGATAATAATAACAGAATAAATTGAAATGTTTTAACAGAAATCAAAAATCGAGTTTTCACGAAAAAATTTATTCCATTATTCTCTTTTAAGATCTTTCGATCACTGCATTGATAAAAAAAGAAACAAATACGAAAAATAAATAGAGACAGGCTCCTCGTGTTCTAAGAAAGCATGTACGAAAGGATGCATCATGACACTTTGAATAATTATAGGAAGTTATGAAGTATGCTGCTTCGAAACACACTTTTATCGCTAATTTTACCGACCTTGATTGAGAAGAGGTTATTAACATTTTCTTAGATTTTCCTATTTTAT